>ML327035.1:0-31564 GCA_005239505.1 Nicotiana paniculata
CACGTGACTGGCTGAGTTGTCAAAAGCTGACTTACGTGTGAAACTCTTTTTTACCAATACAGAGACGTCTGTACTTATCTTTCGGAGGCTATTGAGTTAGGAAAGAAATCCATTTTATTCTACTCTATCGTGTGAATTTATTCTACCATTGATGATTGAACTTGTCTATTCTTGTCCTCGCACAAAATCTCGACAACACGCAAAGCATCTACAACCGGACAAGAGATGAAGCCCAATGACAACTACTAGGGGAAGAGATAGAAGTGGAGCTCAGTCTAAAGCTTGAACATCAGCATCTATTGTACAGTCTCAAATGGATCTAGACGCGGAGGTTCTAGTTCAGTCGGTACATATTGGACTAGCCCATATCCCAGAAGGATTTATAGCTACTTCAGTATTGCATAACAAGGGAATAGTTGGAAGCAACGAGGTTGATTTATATGAGCTGTGAAGTTTAACATTGTGAATTGTCAGGCATTGTGACCTACGACTTCATGCCAAGTGGGAAAGTCCACTGTCAAGGGATAAATTGTGGGAGTCATATGTTATATCGATTTTCGCCTGGAATGTATAAGGCCTAAGATTTTGCAAGAGATAAAGTTGGGACTTGCGGTATGTCTGCCTCCTTAATAACCCTATACCTCAGTACCAAAAGAGTTATTCAAACAACTTTAAATCTACTGAAGGTCTACTCAGCGCGGAAGTCACGGTTGCGGATTTTGGGGTGCTCCAGAGGTAGTACAATGATTAGCAAGCTTCTAGACTACATGGTTCGTGCCAAGATTTATCGGTATAGAGCTCTAATTTTGTGATCATTGTGTGTCAATAGAGATGAGAGTTACCCCAAAATAATAATGAAATGTATATGAATAAAGGGGGTATCTCAGCAGTGTTGAGTTGGCATGGTAAAAGAAGAAATTGGTTGCCGGTGTTTGTGGCAAGCCTACGAAGAGGATGATCAGCCAATGAAACCTCAATTACTTGACTTAGTTCTCATAAATGCTTTTGAAAGAGTTGTTTCTCGGACTCTCCATAATACGTGGCGCATAAGTTTTGAACGGTTGTGACATGTCATATGACGGTGTCAGAATATGCCATCAGGTTCGATAAGTTAGCCCATCATACTCCTACTTCAATTCATCTAGCCAGAGATCGAGTCCCATGACTCATTAAAGGACTCAAATATGATTGTAAAATTTTGGACGACTCAGGACAGGTTGATACTTCATTTCGGCTAGTGATAGAAGTTGTCCTAGACTTGGGAGAGTCATATTTCATCAGAACACTCAGGCTACGTGCCCCATTTCAGTTACAACTCAACTTACATGTTGAAGGGGGAGGTCAGACTCCTAGAGGTGGAGACCCAACCCGTTGGTATATTTTCTATGGTAGGGTTGAGGTCGTTACATTAAATGGTGTCATTACAAGAACAATCTCTAATTATTATAAGGTGATGATTTTCTGACTTAATACGGTTATGCATAACTAATAAAATTCTTCTAATATGCTCTACTCTCGGGTGAGTTACGTAACTCAAAAATCTACTTGTATGAACACTAGTATTGAGAAATTTTATGAATATAGCTATGTCTATCATTACGTGTTGTAATTTTGTTTAACGGAAAATATTTGAAAGAAGGAAATGGAATGTTTCGATTGGCGGTGTGCATATTACTTGTGATTCAGTACTGAGGGAGAGATCCTTGCATTTTGATATGATTTGGTATGTTTAAATCGGGCTACGAGCCACGCTGGAAGTTATGTAGGGATGAGGTCCTTGTGATGGAAATTCTTGTGTTTAAAGTCTCCCTTGTGAATTAAAACTTTACTATAGTACTGGTAGGGAGTCATGCCTGTTAGGCTTATTCAACAATTTATGTATAAAATAATAATGATCATAATAATAATGAATAAATAATGATAATAAAAGTAATACTAATAATAATTAAATAATTAAATAAATAAATAAACTAATTAATTAACTGTGTATAATTTGCCAAATCCGTATTAGAATTATTGAGCTTTGATCTGCGAGGTATGTGCCGCCCATGTGGCATTAAATGAAACACTTTAAGTCGGGTATATAATTATGAGGTCATCATGAATCTCACCTCGTCATCAATATTGTGAAGATTGAAAGAGGATTATTGTTAACGTGAAGTTGTTGATAATTGTAATTGTCTATGAACAACTATTAAGAAAATAGAGGCAGTGAGTATGGGAAGCCTTGTGTATATTCCAGTTGGTGAGAGGCCGTTAGCTTCAAACATTCAGACGTTGGCTAATCAGTTCGTGAGGTTGGATATTTCCCCCAACATTGTTCTAGCTCGTACAGTCGCTCGGTCTTCTCTAATCGAGCATATCCAGAAGCGGTAGGATGGTGACCCACATTTGGCTGTTCTTAGGGACACGGTTCGGCATGGTGATGACAAGCAGGTTATAGTTGGAGATGATGGTGTTTTGAGGATACATGGTTGGTTATGTGTGCCAAATGTGCCAAGATTTAAGGCAGCATTATTGGTGGAGAAGGATGAAAAAGGACATTGTGGTGTATGTGGCTCGTTGCTTAAATTGTCAGCAGGTAAAGTATGAACATCAGAGACTTGGTGGTTTGCTTCAGCAGATAGAGATTCCTGAGTGGAAGTGGGAGTGTATTACTATGGACTTCATTGTTGGGATCCCACAGACTCAGAGGAAATTCGATGCGGTTTGGGTTATTGTTGATAGGCTGACTAAGTCAGCACACTTTATTCCAGTGGCTAGTACTTATATTTCAGAGCAGTTGGCTGAGTTGTATATTCGGGAGATTGTGCGCCTTCATGGGGTACCCGTGTCTATCATTTCTGATCGAGGTACACAGTTTACTTCACACTTTTGGAGGGCAGTTCAGCGAGAGTTGGGTACCCGAGTGGAGTTGAGTACAACATTTCACCCTCAGACTAATGGACAGTCCAACCGTACCATTCAGATATTAGAGGACATGCTCCGTTCTTGTGTTATTGACTTTGGAGGTTCATGGGATCAGTTCTTGCCGTTAGCGGAGTTTGCTTATAATAATAGTTATCAGTCGAGCATTCAGATGGCTCCTTATGAGGCGTTATATGGTAGACGGTGCAGATCGCCAGTTGGATGGTTCGAGTCAGGAGAGGCTCGGTTGTTGGGTACCGACTTGGTTCAGGAGGCCTTATATAAGGTCAAGATTATTCAGGAGAGACTTCGTGCAGTTCAGTTTAGGCACAAAGAGTTATGCCGATCGTAAGGTTCGTGATGTAGCATTCATGGTTGGAGAGAGAGTATTGCTTCGTGTGTCGCCCATGAAGGGTGTTATGAGGTTTGGGAAGAAGGGCAAGTTGAGCCCTAGGTATATCGGGCCGCTTGAGATTCTTGATAAGGTGGGGGAGGTAGCTTATAGACTTGCATTTCCTCCAGGGTTATCCTCAGTTCATCCGGTATTCCATGTGTCTATGCTCCGGAAATATCATGGTGACCCGTCCCACGTGTTAGATTTCAGTTCTGTCAAATTGGATAAAGATTTGACTTATGAGGAGGAGCCGATAGCTATTTTAGACCGACATCTTCGTCAGTTGAGGTCTGAGAGTTATCCTTCAGTTCGAGTGCAGTGGAGAGGGTAGCCCATTGAGGCAGCTACTTAGGAATCTGAGTCGGACATGCAGAGTAAATATCCACACTTGTTTGCAAATTTAGGTAATCTTCTACGTCCATTCGAGGATGAATGTTTGTTTTAGAGGTGGAGAATGTGATGACCCAACGGATCATTTTATGAATTTAGACTCCATTCTAGGCTTATTAGCCATAAAAATATTAATTTTAATAATCTCGATTTGCGTGCACAGTCCGGGCGTGAAACCGAAAAGCTTTTATGTTAAAATATATTAAAAATTTGGTTTTAGTTGACTTGAGTCAACATTTTGAGTAAACAGACTCAGATTTGTGTTTCGACGATCCTGGGAGATCCGCAGTAAAATATGGGACTTGGGCGTGTGCCCGAAATTGAATTTCGAGATCCCAAGCCTTAGAAATCAATTTTTGAAAGAAATTATTTTGCTGAAATATTAATGAAATAAAGAAAAGAATTAATATTTGAAATGACTGGTATCAGACCCGTATTTTGGTTTCGGAATCCGGTACAGATTTATTATAGTATTTTCATACTATCTGTGAAATTCGGTGAGAATCGAAGTTTATTTGACGGGGTTCGGATGTCCGGTTGAGAAATAGTGAAAGTTAAGTGTTCTTTAGAAAAATGATGAGTTTTGAGGTTAAATTCATAGCTTTACATGTTAGTTTCATGATTTGATCGCACGAGCAAGTCAATATGATGCTTTTAGACTTGTGTGCATGTTTGGTTTAGAGCCCCGAGGGCGTGGGTGAGTTTCAAATAGGTTTGGGTTGTGTTGCACTCGTTCTTTCTTATGTTTCGACGTCGTTTCTTCAAGCATAAATGATATCATATTGAACGAATGAGCTCCGATTTCTGTTTTGAATTAATTATTAGCTCCGTATCGTAATTACGGACCCGTAGCAAAAAGAATCATCGAATTTGGACATCGTATGAACTAAGGTTGCCAGATTTTTTAGGTTAATTACGAAATTGCCCTGACGACGTATTAAAAATCTGCACTATTTGCAAATATTAAAACCTATATATCTCCTTCATTATAAGGTCAAATTGATTGATTCAAAAGCCTAACTTGACTAGAATTTCACAAGGAATCCAATGAACCCATAAAAATAGAGTATCGGGATCGTTTGGCACAAGAAATAAGGCAGAATAGCTGGCAGAAAATATATTAAAAACGGGCAGACCTTCTTCTTCACCTTATTTTCGAAGTTTACAGCCCTAAGAATAATTTTCTTCAACAATTATTATCCCCAAGTCATGGGTAATCAATTCTAAACTTGGTTCTTTCAATTACTCATTGTTTTTCATCACTTTTAAATCAAAAACTAAGAATTTTCATGGTAAAAATTGAGGGTTTGGGTAGAATTAGAAAATCTTGTAAAAATCGAATCTTTACCTCGAATTGAGGTCGGATTTCGAAACTAATTGTATATTTGGGTTCGTGGGTGAATGGGTAAACGTAATTTGGTCTGAACCTCGAGTTTAGACCAAGCGTGCCCAGGGTCAGGTTTTCATTTTTTTTGAGAAAACTTAGGAAAAATTGTAATTTTCAATAAAGTTAGTTCCTTTAGCTTTAATTAATGATATTTGGTTAATTATGATTAGATTCGAGCAAGTTAGAGCAAGATTCTAAAGGAAAAGCCATAATTGAGCAGTGAGTGGCCTGTGAATTGAGGTAAGTGTTTGGTCTAACTTTGGCTTGATGGAATAGGACTCCCCACTTGTTTGTTATGTGAAACACATGGGCGTGGTGTATAGGTGTGGTGACGAGTATCTATGCACCACCCAAATTGTCTGTTAAACACGACCCCCTTCCCGTGCCCTACTTATTTGATCATTATCTTAATTGTTATATGTTCATTATTGCTTCTATGACTATTTGGCCTTGTTGATCTGTTGTTAGATATTGTTGTGATTATTTGGAAAGAGTATTGGTTGTTTGAGCTGGTTTCCTTGTGATATGTATAATGGTTGAGAGGTTTGACATTATTTTTACGAATTATATATATATATATATATATACATATACGTTCCTGGTGGTTTCGTTTTGATAATATTGAGGAAGTTGTGAGAAATGCAGTCTAACTATTTCGTAATTGTTGAGGTTCACGTGGTTATTGAATTTCATTGAGTTATTTTCAATTGTTGTTGTAAGTGTGTTAAAAATGTTGGTTGTTCTCTTGAGTTTATCATAGAATATAAAGACTGAGCTGGATTGACAGCGTTACGGTGTTTACTTATATTCTGCTTGGTTTTATTGTGAAATGATATTGGTTAAAGCTTACGAGCTATATGATTTTCTATTTGAAATTGTGGAAATAACAGTATTGTGAAAGGCTTGGCCTGAATTGTGAAATTCTTTATGAATAAATTGATATGATATGTCTGGTGGGAGCCGGTTGCACGCCGCAACAAGGAGTGATAAGGGTGGACAAGTGGGATCAGGTTGCACGCCGCAACAGGAGCAATAAGGGTGATATATTTAGGGAGGAGCAATAAGGGATGAAAGGTGGGAGCAGGTTGCAAGCCGCAACAAGGAGCGATAAGGAAGGACATTTATATTTTTACTGATTTTCAAAGAAAATAAAGATTTGAAAAGCTAAATGTTTATTTTTACTGTTTTGTTTTTTTGAAAAACAAAGATTTGAAACTTTCTATTTTATATTACTATTTTCATATTTNTAGTATTTGAATTGATGTGTTAGATTTCCTTCCTGTTTTATAATCATTGTCTCAGATATATTTTCTTTGTTCGTGTAGAATTATTTTATTGTGTTATCGTATATATATTAATATCACATGTTTATGGTTAAAGCCCCGCCTTATCCTCGTCACTACTTCGCCGAGGTTAGGCTCGACACTTACTCAGTACATGGGGTCTGTTGTACTGATACTACACTCTGCACTCTTTTGTGCAGGTATCGACCAACAATAGAGATATTTAGAGCGACTTTACTTTATTCGAAGAGACGAGGTATATCTGCCGGCGTTCGTAGATCCCGAGAGTCTTCTCCTATTTTTATAAAAATATTTTGTCATATTCAGAACAGTTACACTATTTCTTTCAGACCATTATTTGTAGTATTCATTAGTAGTTCGTGAATTTTGACACCAGACCCTGGGTAGTCTTAGAGTTATTTATATACTTAGTTCGTGGTTCGTTTTATTTAATTGCTTCTTCTTTTATATTTGTAGTATCTCATTGAAAATCATTTAAATTAAGTTTACTTTGAATTTATTTATTTATGCTTAAGTAAATAATCAAAGGAAATAAGTTAATCGAATTATGACATTGGCTTGCCTAGCAAGTGTAGTGTTAGGCGCCATCACAATCCCTGAGGTTGAGAATTTTGGTCGTGATAGCCTTGAATCGGGCCAACGGAAAAGCAAAAAACAAAACTCAACTGAACAACTTGAACCAGATCTGGCAGATCTAGTTAACAACAGAAATATTGGGGATGGCGTGGAAGACCCGAATGCGCAGGTAGTGGAGCTTCTTGTGTGTAAGGACCCGATCGGTCATTTTGAGCTCTAGCGCGTCGTTCGGTGGTTTGAAGTCGTGAGCAGCTCCATTTCAGGTGTTATGACTTGTAGGTGTGGTCGGAATTGAATTTCAGGAAGTTTAGAATTTATTTGAAAAGAAAATTCTAATTTCAAAAGCCTTAAGTTGGAGAAATCAACTAAGATTGGAATTTTGAGTAAACGACCTCCGAATAAGAATTTGAAGGTTCCTTCAAGTTCGTATGATGATTTTGGACTTGGGTCTATGTCCGGCTTGGGGTTTGGATAACCCGGGAGCCTTTCGGCGTATATTGTGGAAGTTAGCATTTTAGAAGGATTTTATGAATTTGGGCTTGAATTGCATTCCAGTGGTTGATGTCCGTTTGGTGATTCTGGAGTTGGGAGCACGATCAGAAGTGAATTTGGATGTCTGTAGGTCATTTTGAAGTCATTTGGCTAAAGATAGAAATTTGAAGGTTTTTGAGAAATCCGACCGAAAGTGGAAGTTTTGATATCGAGGACGGAATGCGATTCCAGGAGTTGGATCAAGTCCGTAATGTTGAATATGACTTGTGCGCAAAATTTGAGGTCAATCAGACGTGATTTGATAGGTTTCGGTATCAGATGTAGAAGTTGGAAAATTCTAAGTTCATAAAGTTGGGATTTGAGTGCAATTCATGGTTTTGATGTTGTTTGATGTGATTTGAGGCCTCGAGCAAGTTCGTATTATGTTTTGGAACAAGTTGGTATAATTGGACGGGGTCCCGGGGGCCTCGGGTGGATTCCGGGTGGTTAACAGTTCAATGTTGAAGTTGAAGAAGGCTGAAGACTGCTGCCATCTGGTGTAACCGCACCTGCGAGGCTTTGACCGCAGGTGCGGCTAAGGGAACCGTAGGTGCGAGTTCTAGGCTTGAGCTGAGGAGGCCGCAGGTGCGTAAGATGGGTCGCACCTAGGAAAGCGTAGGTGCGAAGAATGGACCGCAGAAGCGAGATATGGTGGGTTGAGTTAGAGTCGCACCTCTGATGGAATTTCCGCATGTGCGGACCCGCAGGAGCGGCTGTTTGACTGCAGGTGCGAAGGGAGGCCTGGGGAGAATGTTTTAAAGAATGGTTTTTGTCATTTTTCACCCATTTTTCAGTTTTCATGGGCGATTTTTCGAGAGCATTTCAAGGGGGGTTTTCGTCAGCCATCAAGGTAAGTAAATTCCTTCCGTTTGTTAGATAAATACAAGATTATATGCATGAATTAGGCATGGAAATTGGTAGGAATTTGGGAAATTTTTGAAGAAACCTAGAAAATGTAAATTTGGAATTTAGCCACGAATTTGAGTATGGAATGTAGAATAAAGTGCATGATTGAACTAGTAGATCTATGGTAGAATGTATCTTCAAGAATTTCGGATTTTCGGGTACGTGGGCCCGAGGGCATTTTTGTCATTTCTTCGAGCGGGGTTGGGAAAGTATATAATCTGAATTTGTTGTGAGTATTAGGATGAATTTTCATTGCTTCGCCGTTATGTGGTAGTTTCGGAGGGGCTTGGAAGCCGGTATTGGAATTTCAGAGCGAGGTAAGTCTCCTTTATAACTTCGTGAGGGGGAATCGTCCCCCTAGGTGTATTAAAACAGTACATGCTATTATCTTCGGGGGCTACGTACGCACGAGGTGACGGGAGTCCGTGCGTAGCTACTATTATGCCATGTCCGGGTAGTCTAAGACCTACTAGCATGCCTTACGTGTGGTACCTGTACTCCTTTCTGTAATATTAAACTACTAATATAATCGAAAATGTAATTGAATATCTAAAAGAAAACTAGAGTTCATTTTGTTAATCTTCTAGAAAGAGAATGGATTCCTCTGTGGATAATTGTGTACCTGGTAGGGTTGTATTATGGAATATCATTAAACTTGACAAATGAGTTTCAAAACAACGATTTAAAAAAACTATATTTCATGTTATTTTAAAAAAGTATTTTTAGAACTTTCCTGAGAAAAACTGTTCCTTGATAAAAATAAAGATGTATTATGTGAATATGTGTACATATGAGCACCTGAGTCGCAAGTATGATTCGCGAGCAGGCTAGCCTTATTATTTTTATGTTGACCGCGTCGCATGATCGATTCACGAGCGGGGGAAAATTGATGCATCTATAGTTCGAGCCGTTCGACCCTTCGACAGTGCATAATTTATTATAGTTGGTCCGCGCCGTTCGACCCTCAGCATTGGTTGCACATGATATTTGCTGCGTAGTTGCTATGATTTTTGCCTGATTACTTCCCTGAAATATTAAATTGTCAAGTGAAATGACAGAGATTTAAAGTTATTAAAAAGAGTTTTGGAAGAAGTTGTTCCTTCCCGTCGATTTATTATTATTTGATTAAATCACCATGTTGATTAATTGTTAATATGACGAAGATATAAAGTGTTAAACGTGAACGGAGTTGAAAGATATTTAAATCATGTTTTTATAAATTGCCTATGATAAATCATGCTTAGTGCCATACCTAAATATTCTAAATTGACCTTTAGTAAGTGTCTAATTTGACCTCTCGTCACTACCTCTTTGAGGTTAGGCGAGCGACTTACGGAGTACACGTTATTTTTGTACTCATGCTACACTTGCTGTGCATTTTATTGCACAGGTACTTTCATAGCAATGTGGAGGATTCAGAGACTTAGGCGAGCTGTATCATCCGAAGGCAATCCGCAGCTGACAGAGTCTCCTTCGTACTGTATTTATTTCATTTTTAAGTTTCCTTGTCCAGTTGTATTTCGGACATGCTTTGTAATGATTGTATAAACTCTTAGAAATTGCTCATGTACCTGTGACACCCGGTTCTGGGATATGTGTTGGGATATAATTGCTTAAATGTAATCTTTAAACCATTGATTTTAATTAACAGACTTTTATTTGGTTAATATGTAATTAAGGGAAAAGGAATGTTTTTCATAAATATTTTAAAACCGGAAAGTTGTTTCAATTAATTAATGAGTTGGCCTGCCTGACATGGATGTCCGGCGCCATCATGACCTTAGGGATTTTGGGTCGTGACAACATGGTATCAGAGCGTTAGGTTCCCGTAGGTCTCACGAGTCATGAGAAAGTCTAGTAGAGTCTTGCGGATCGGTACAGAGACGTTTGTCTTTATCTTCGAGAGGCTACAAGGCTGTTAGGAGTAGTTCCTTTCTTGATTCTTCATCATGCGAGTTGATTCCTTTGAGGCTTATGGCTATGTTCATTCCTACTCAATCTTACGTGTCACGAAGCGCTTGCTATGGATAAGGTAGTAAGACTTGGTGTCTTCAAGTGAGATGGTATATGCACCGGTGACGTGTAGTCGTTGTCATTGATCGAATGGAATGTTTGAAGTTTGTCGGTGCTATGGTTTCTTCGGTTGCGTGGGGTCATAGTATTGAGAAGAAGTATTGAAGGATGCGGTTGGTAGAGAATGATCCTGAAGTGAGGCTAGGCACTGGTTCCATTTCTAGGAGGCCAGGTGTAAGAAGAGAAAGTCGAGCAGTCGCAAAGTGGGGGGAGCGGCAACATAGCTTGAAATTTGAAGACATTGTCATGCATTTAATGGATGTCCATGAGGAGCGGACGGGCTAGTAAAGTTGGTAAATGAAGCAGGGCGTAGGATGGAGTATTAAAGTCGCAGAGAGCATGCATTTCATCGTCGTTGGAAGGTTTCCGCGGGTGATTTCCACAGGTGGGTTATCTTCTGTGAATAGGTTAGTGATGGCAGGGTTGGAAGGTCTCGGTGAGGAGTTCTAGTGGCTAGTCGGTAGGAGGTAGAATGTGTGAATAATGCTAGGGAATCTGAGTATTTAGGGAGTGCTAGCAAGAGGATCTGGAAGAGTTAGGCGGATTGGTTGAGATAGATCGCGTCATCAAAGGAGAAAGGATCTCAACAGGGTCTAGAGTGGTGCAAGGAGTAGCTTCAGGCTAAGTGGGGGAGTCCCACCATCTGCAATGTAGTTGTAGGATTGTGTTACCATAAGGTTGCGGATTGTCGGCGTATCAGCAAGTTGTTACAGCTAAAGGAAAGGAGTAAAATGGTAATTGTGCGTGGGATTCGATGAATATGTGCAAAAGTTGGCCCTGTCGGGCCAGGATTAGGCTTTGGAAGATTCAGAATTTATGCTTAAGGCATGGGCGAGTTGTAAGGATAGTGACTCAATCACGTGTTTCATTGAAAAAGGTGTTCCTGTGCTAGGAGAGCCTTGGAGTTGACTGTATTCGGGGCCAGTCAGGGTGGGTGACTCTCAATAGCGGTCCTAGTGAGTTCAAAAGTTAAGAATGCAGCGTTTAAGGGTTTCAGGAGGCAGTATGATCGAGAATCGAGCTTTTGCAGAGTAATTTCTGAGAAGAAGGAGGATGGTTGGGATGTTCTATGATATGTTTCAGCATGCAAGATAGTATTGGAGGAGTGAGAGGAATAAACTCTGAATTGTAGAAAGATTATCAGAAGGGTATGAGACGGGTTGCGGGATTTAGGCAGCATAGTCTCGTGAATCAAGGTCACTCGGGATGAGTGAGGGTTGAGTTTGCTATGGGTTGAAGGAAGTTGCTATTATTCCTGAGGCAATTGAAGATGATTAAAAGAAGATAGATTGATTAGCCATGGTTGAAATGGCACATTTGCGGCAGTGATCGGTTCCTTTGAGGTGATTTAGTTATGCATCTGGTTTGTGCCGGTGTATGCGGGGCTTGTCGGCTGTCGTACAGATCTCATGTGGGAACATTTGAGTTCTATGGCCTTTCAGGTGTAGGCGGATCCCGGAAGGGTTATGGTGGTATGGACTACTACTTATGGATTTGCATGTTGGGTGATTGTGGGGAATTCACTCGTATGTTGATATGGTACTCTTAGATTGAGTTAAGAAAAAGGTTTCTATATGATGAAGTGTTCGCCCTATTGGTGGTTCAGAAGTTATGATGGAATTCTTGCGCTACCTCATGTTGGTATGTTAGTTGCGGCAAGCAGTATGTGGCTGGGAGTAAGAATCGAGATTTGCGGTTCAGTGATGATAAGGATGTCATGAGCTCGGAAGAGCAAGGAAAAGTGATTTGAAAGTTCAGTATAAGCTGGTGTTATCTTCAGTGTCACCTGAGATTGAAATTCGGTGGAAGAGGCTTTGTACTCTGGTTATGAGTTCTTGAATTGTCTTACAGCGTAGTATGACCAGTGGTGGATGGGCATACTCATTGCCTTGTGTGGAAGGTCGTGGAAGCATGACCGCGAAAATATTTTATAAAGTGTGACATGTAGTCACTTGATGGATTTCAGATTTGGACTGAGTATAAAGAAGTGCAATATTTCTTAACTGAGAATTTATGCCTGGAAGGTGTTCAGTCCAGTTGAGTACGGATTATGGGGTGTTTGTCCCGGTGATGATGGTTGTTCTCGTGTATTATGAGAGAAAATGGGTTAATATGGACCCGGATAAAAGCTAATAGCTTAGTTTGGTGCGAGCGAGGTGGCTCGATGTTTGTGGATAGATTCAAATATTATTATGGGCTCCGTATGAGCTAGGCATGTTCCTTTCAGTAGAGCGCTTTTCATATAAAGGTATTAGAACAACGGATGTTGTTCCGTCTTCGTCAAATTCAGGTATGATTATGATTGTGCCGTATGAGTTGTGAAATGGCTTGATAATTTACTATGTGTTGAGGTCCCGCGTAGCGGGGATGTTATGTGAGCAGGATAGCTCTTGAGATCTAGAGTGTATATATATATTGCACCCCAGATGTGCTTGAGTTATGTAGCCTATGGCTTTATCAGTTTCCCCAGGATGGTATTATGCACTTAGCATGCTTGTGATCGATATTCAGTAATTCGTAATAGTGAGCAAATCAGCTCCGTATATATATCTTCTTATGTAAATTTTATGTGTGGATCGGGTGGCACGTCGCCACGAGTATGTTATTCGGTTAGGATTGCACGCCGCAACAGTGTGATGATGAGAAAGGTTCCTATATTTATTTTCTTGTGTTTCACTTCCTATTTTCTGATAAGAATTCATATTAGTTGCGTGAGTTGAATAGTTCCTTCCGGAGTCGTTCCTTATTATCATGTTCAAGTTATGGTCTATTGGCGCAATGTGGTATCATGTGAGGCTGTTGGTCATGTTTGGGGTGATTTGTTGTCTGAGCAGTTCATACCGGGAGAGACGAGATTTTTGGATCGGGAATCAGTGCGATAAGGTTATGTGAAGTGTATATTAAAGAACAAATACCATTATTCAAGTTCATAATGAAGTGATGATTCTAATCAGGATGAGGTATTCAAGGATTTGTCAACTCTGCAGTCGAGTATGAATTTCTGCACATTTCCTCCGTTGTGGTGGTATCGTCAGCATTATAGCAGGATGTATGTATTATATCATGAGGTGCATTGGGAGCATCAGATTCGTGGAATTTGGCTATTAAGGTTCAGGGAGCGTCATTGTGGTTAGATGATGAATGTTGCGGTGCATGGTGCTGATTCAACATGAGTATGCAGTCATGTTCTGGTATGTCATGGGGTAATTGATTCGGTGTTATATATTGGAACTAGGTCTGGCAGAGAAACTTCAGGTGTTTGAATGAATTATGAGCTTATTATATGGATAAAAGAAGAAATCTTCAGATGTGATCAAGCTAATGTACTCAACTGCATTGTGGTAGCACGGGCAGGTGCTCGAAATGTTAAATAGTGATTGCAGGTAACTCCAGATCAGTTCTTAGCGCGTTCGAGGACGAATGTCGGTTTAAGTGGGGGAGAATGTAACGACCCGACCGGTCATTTTGAGCTCTAGCACGTCGTTCAATGGTTTGAAGTCGTGAGCAACTCCATTTCAGGTGTTATGACTTGTAGGTGTGGTCGGAATTGAATTTCAGGAAGTTTAGAATTTATTTCGAAATAAAATTCTAATTTCAGAAGCCTTAAGTTGGAGAAATCAACTAAGATTGGAATTTTGAGTAAACAACCTCCGAATCAGGATTTGAAGGTTCGTGCAGGTTCGTATGATGATTTCGGAGTTAGGTGTATGCCCGGCTTGGGGTTTGGATAACCGGGAGCATTTCGGCGTATATTGTGGAAGTTAGCATTTTAGAAGGATTTTATGTATTTGGTCTTGAAGTGCATTCCAGTGAGGTTGATTTCTATTTGGGATTCCGAGTCTAGGAATAGCTCCGTATGGTGATTCTGGAGTTGGGAGCACAATCGGAAGTGAATTTGGATGTCTGTAGGTCATTTTGAAGTCATTTGGCTAAAGATAGAAATTTGACGATTTTTGAGAAATCCAACCGGAAGTGGAAGTTTTGATATCAAGGTCGGAATGTGATTCTGGGAGTTGGAGCAAGTCCGTAATGTTGAATATGACTTGTGCGCAAAATTTGAGGTCAATCGGATGTGATTTGATAGGTTTCGGCATCAGATGTAGAAGTTGGAAAATTCTAAGTTCATAAAGTTGGGATTTGAGTGCGATTCATGGTTTTGATGTTGTTTGATGTGATTTGAGGCCTCGAGTAAGTCCGCATTATGTTTTGGAACAGGTTGGTATAATTGGACGGGGTCCCGTGGGCCTCGGGTGGATTCCAGGTGGTTAACGGATCAATATTAAAGTTGAAGAAGGCTGAAGACTGTTGTCATCTGGTGTAACCGCACTTGCGAGGCTTTAACTGCAGGTGCGGAGCCGCAGGTGCGGCTAAGGGCACCATAGGTGCGAGTTCTGGGCTGGAGATGAGGAGGCCGCACGTGCGGAAGATGGGTCGCAGCTGCGGAAGCGTAGGTGCGAAGAATGGACCGCCAGAAGCGAGAAATGTTGGGTTGAGTCAGAGCCGCACCTGCGATGGAATTTCCGCAGGTGCGGAGCCGCAAGAGCGGCTATTGGACCGCAGGTGCAAATGGAGGCCTAGGAAGAATGTTTTAAAGACGGGTTTTGTCATTTCTCACCCATTTTTCATTTTTCATGGGCGATTTTTGGAGAGCATTTCAAGGGGGGGTTTCGTCAGCCATCAAGGTAAGTAAATTCCTTCCATTTGTTAGATAAATATAAGATTATATGCATGGATTAGGCATGGAAATTGGTAGGAATTTGGGAAATTTTTGAAGAAACCTAGAAAATGTAAATTTGGAATTTAGCCAAAAATTTGAGTATGGAATGTCGAGTAAAGTGCATGATTGAACTAGTAGAGCTATGGGTAGAATGTATCTTCGAGAATTTCGGATTTTCGGGCACGTGGGCCCGAGGGCATTTTTGTCATTTCTCCGAGCAAGGTTGGGAAAGTATATAATCTGAATTTGTTGTGAGTATTAGGATGAATTTTCATTGCTTTGCCGTTATGTGGTAGTTTCGGAGCGTTGTGCATCCGTTGGAGTCATCGGAGGGGCTTGAAGCCGGTATTGGAATGTGGGAGCGAGGTAAGTCTCCTTTCTAACTTTGTGAGGGGGAGTCGTCCCCCTAGATGAATTAAAACAGTACATGCTATTATCTTCGGGGGCTACGTACGCACCAGGTGACGGGAGTCGTGCGTAGCTATTATTATGCCATGTACGAGTAGTTTAGGACCCACTAGCATGCCTTACATGTTGTACCTGTACTCCTGCCTGTAATATTAAACTACTAATATCATCGAACACGTGATTGAATATCTAAAAGCAAACTAGAGTTCATTTTGTTAATCTTCTAGAAAGAGAATTGATTCCTCTGTGGATAATTGTGTACCTGGTATGGTTGTATTATGGAATATCATTAAACTTGACAAATGAGTTTCAAAACAAAGATTTTAAAAAAAAGCTATATTTCATGTTCTTTTAAAAAGGTATTTTTACCACTTTCCTGAGAAAGACTGCTTATTGATAAAAATAAAGATGTATTATGTGAATATGTGTACATATGAGGACCTGGGTCGCAGGTGTGATTCGTGAGAAGGCTAGCCTTATTATTTTTATGTTGACCCCGTTGCATGATCGATTCGCGAGAGGGGGAAAATAGATGCATCTATGGTTCGAGCTGTTCGACCCTTCGGCAGTGCTTAGTTTATTATTGTTGGTCCGCGCCGTTCGACCCTTCGCATTGCTTGCGTATGATATTTTCTGCGTAGTTGCTATGATTTTTACCTGATTACTGGCTTGAAATATTAAATTATCAAGTGAAATGACAGATATTTAAAGTTATTAAAAAGAGTTTTGGAAGAAGTTGTTCCTTCTGGTCGATTTATTATTATTTGATTAAATCACCATGTTGATTAATTGTTAATATGACGAAGATATAAAGTGTTAAATATGAACGGAGTTGAAAGGGATTTAAATCCTGTTTTTATAAATTGCCTATGATAAATCATGCTTGGTGTCATACCTAAATAATCTAAATTGACCTTTAGTAAGTGTCTAATTTGACCTCTCATCACTACCTCTCTGAGGTTACGCGGGCGACTTACTGAGTACACGTTTTTTTTTTACTCATGCTACACTTGCTGGCTGTGCATTTTATTGCACATGTACTTTCATAGCACTGTGGAGGATTCGGAGACTTAGGCGAGCTGCATCATCCGGAGGCGATCCGCAGCTGACGGAGTCTCCTTCGTACTGTATTTATTTCATTTTTAAATTTCCTTGTCCAGTTGTATTTCAGACAGGCTTTGTAATGATTGTATAAGCTCTTAGAAATTGCTCATGTTCTTGTGACACCTGGTTCTGGGATATGTGTTGGGATATAATTGCTTAAATGTAATCTTTAAACCATTCTTTTTAATTAATAGACTTTTATTTGGTTAATATGTAATTAAGGGAAAATAAATGTTTTTCATAAATGTTTTAAAACCGGAAAGTTGTTTCAATTAAATAATGATTTGGCTTGCTTGACATGGATGTCCGACGCCATTACGACCTTAGGGATTTCGGGTCGTGACATTGTGCCAGAGGCTGCTTTATATGACTGAGCACAACCCACGACAGACAATTTGTCCACAACGATAGTAGTCCCGCAGATACATACAGATTCATTCCAAATCACAAATAATGCTGCGTATGTTGCAAAACAAGGGACTATTCTCGGGGTCATACATTGAAGATCCCCAACAACACTTGAAGAATTTTCCGTCAATATGCCAAAAACAAAGACAACACAACGTGACTCCGGAAGCAATAAAGATTTTGTTGTTTCCATTCTCTGTGGCAGGAGCAGCCCAGACTTGGATAAATTCACTCCCCATCAATTCCATAAATACTTGGGAGGAGTTGGTCAAGAAATTTGTGAAAAGATTTCATCCACCCAACAAGACTGCTCAACAAATTGATGAGATCTTGAGCTTCAGACAGAAACAAACAGAAACATTGTAAGATACATGGGAAAGATTTAAAGGGCTATTGGTTATATGTCCACACCATGGTATTCCTGAGAAGATGTTGGGGCAGAGATTTTACATGGGTCTGGCAGATAGTGTAAAAGCTAATGTTGATGCTTCAGCTTGTGGTGCATTCCTGAGTAAGACATTCAGAGAGAGCAAGATCTTGCTCGACAAGATATCCCAGAACTCAGGATGGACAAACAGAAACGCACCCATCACTCCTGTGGTCCACTCAGTGGCATTAGATCCAGCAAACTCTCTTACTGAAAATATGGCCACGTTAATGACACAAATGAGCATCCTCACCAAAAAGGTGGAAGAGTCAGGTTAGAAACAACAGGTGAACATAGTTGATACAACCAATGTGGGCTTCTGTACATCTTGCATCAGTCAGCCAGTTGCTAACCAGTGGAGCGCTGAGGGGGATCACCAACACTATCCTGAGGACATGAATTATGTGTCTAACTATGGGGGTTAGAGACTAGGCGGTCAAAATTGGGGGCAGCAGAATCAGCAATACAGGCCAGCCTCGCAGCAACATAATCACGGTAACATGGGGGCCATGCGACCACAGGGTAATATGGCGCCTTACCAAATGGCACAGGGCTATCACAACCAGAATCAGTAGCAGGGGTATCATCCACCTCAACAACAACATAATGGGAGACATGAAGACGAGTTGCTAGGCTCGAGGCAATGATGCAGCAGGTGATTGGGTATGATGCAAAAATAAGTGAACACGAGTCATCTATCAAAAATATTGAGGTCCAAATGGGTCAGATTTCGATGTCACCGAATCATCATCCTCATGGGACGTTGCCTGCAGACACTTAGGTAAATCCAAAAGATCATGGTCCGAATCAGCTGATGGCAGTGAGTCTATGTAATGGTAGAGACCTGGACTTGGAGCAAGAGAGGGATTGAGAAAGAAGGCCTATTGAGACACTTGTGCCAGTACCCATGGAGCTAGATGACTCAGCAGGATTGACCGAGGTGACAGTGCAGCATGCACAGGAAGATGCCAACAAACAAAATGAGGCTGAGAAATAAGTTGAGGCAACTCGGGAACCGGTATTGGAGGAAACGCCTGAAAAAGAGAAAGCCCAAATCACAGGAAAGAAGCGACCTACAACACCATTCTCATAGAGGCTAGCCAAATATCAAAAAGATGATCAATACAAAAATTTCTTGGACATGTTGAAACAAATTCAGGTAAATATTCCATTGATTTATGCTTTAAAAGAAATGCCTGGGTATGCAAAAATGATGAGCCGCAAGTTCAATTTACAAGACTTGGCCACAGTTACTCTAGATCAGACATGCAGTGTTGTTGTAACATGACTCGTTGCTGAGAAATTGTCAGACCCAGGGAGTTTCACAATTCCCTTCACCATAGGTAACTTTGCTTTTGCCAAGGCACTATGTGATTTAGGGGCAAACATAAATATTATGCCCCTAGATATCTATAAAAGGCTTTGGGATTGGATGAGCTAGACCCACGTCTATGTTCTTGTAGCTGGCTGACAGAACTGTAAAGAGGCCCTTCGGTATTCTTGATGACGTGTTGGTACAGGTAGGGAAATTTATGTTCCCTGCAGACTTTGTAATTCTGGACTGTAGGGTGGATGAAGAAATTCCCATAATTTTGGGAAGGCCATTCTTAGCTATGGGGCGAGCTCTTATTGACTCCGAAACTGGAGAGCTCAAGATGAGGTTAAATGACTAAGAGATAACATTCAGCGTGCAGAAATCAATGAGGCGACGAAGTGAATTCGCCAATTGTTCTTTAATTGATGTCGTGGATGTAATCCTGGAAGAGGATGATGAGACCTTAAACATTGAGGACCCTTTAGCTGCATGTCTGATGAATTTAGATGAGGTGAATGGTGACAAATTGGCAGAATGGGTGCTTGCTCTTGAGGGAAAAGGTTTTTGGAAGAGATCACTCGAATTCGAGCCCCTACACTTAGAGAAAAGGGAAACTCCTCCAGCCAGGCAATCCATAGAAGAACCACCAAAGCTGGAGTTGAAGCCACTGCCCGCCCATCTCAGGTATGCATTCTTAGGACCTAACTCTGCATTACTTGTTATTATCTCATCTAGATTGTTAGATGTGCAAGCAAAACAACTTTTTCAGGTACTGACAGAGTGAAAGACTGCCATTGAGTGGACCATGGCAGATATTAAGGGGATCAGCCCGGCATTTTGTATGCGTAAAATTCTGCTGGAAGATGGGCACAAACCTTCCAGAGAACACCATAGAAGGCTGAACCCCAATATGAAGGAAGTGGTGAAGAAAGAAGTCATCAAGTGGTTAGATGCGGGAATCATCTTCCCCATCTTTGAAAGCTACTGGGTTAGCCCAGCGCAATGTGTTCCTAAGAAGGGTGGAATGACGGTGGTGAAAAATGATAAAAATGAACTGATCTCTACACGAACCGTCACAAGTTGGAGAATTTGCATGGATTACAGGAAGCTCAACTTAGCCACCCGGAAAGACCACTTCCCACTTCCCTTCATTGATCAGATGCTTGATAAACTGGCAGGGAGGTCCCACTTATATTTTCTGTATGGGCACTCAGGATGCAATTAGATCTCCGTTGCACCAGAGGACAAAGAGAAGACCTCATTCATATGCACTTATGGGATCTTTGCTTTCTGGAGGATGCCCTTTGGCCTATGCAACGCACCCGCCACATTCCAAAGGTGCATGATGGACATATTCGTAGACATGGTAGAAGACATAATGGAGGTGTTCATGGATGATTTCTCAGTGGTGGGAAACTCATTCGATAAGTGCCTTAAAAATCTAAGCAGAGTTTTGAAAAGGTGCATTGTGCGAAAGTTGATGTGATAGCAAAGCTTGCACCTCCCACATCAGTCAAAGTAATCAGGAGCTTCCTCGGGCATGCCGGTTTTTACTGGAGATTCATAAAGGAATTTTCAAAAATTGCTAGCCCTCTGTGTAAATTACTATAAAAGGATAACCCCTTTGTTTTTTCTGATGATTGCAGGGTAGCATTCGAGGAATTGAAGAAGAAACTAGTCATAACACCCATCATTGTTGCCCCCAACAAGGAGCAAGCATTCAAGCTAATGTGTGACAAAGTGACTATGCAGTGTTGAGCAGTGTTAGGACGGTGGAAAGATAAAATAATGCACCCAATATACTACGTAAGTAGAACGTTGAGTGGATCGGAGCTGAACTACACTATAACGGAAAAAGAGATGCTGGCTGTAGTGTTCGCCTTTGACAAGTTCAGATCGTACCTGATTGGCTCAAAGGTAATTGTATATACTGATCATGCTGCTCTCAGGTACATGATCAAAAAGAAGGAGTCAAAACCGCGCCTGATTCGTTGGGTGCTGCTGCTGCAAGAGTTTGACTTTACGGTCACGGAAAATCAGGTTGTTGATCACTTATTATGATTGGAAGGAGCTGAAAAATCAGTTGCGGTAGAGCATTCTCTGGAAACCTTTATAGACGAGCAGCTACACGCCACAAGACTTGAGGAAGTTCCATGGTATGCAGACATTGCAAACTACATGGCAAGCGATATAGTTCCCTATGACCTCTCCTCTGTGCAAAAGAAATTTTTTTTACCGTGATTGCCGCATGTATTACTGGGATGAACCTTATCTGTTTTGGATTTTTGTTAACAATATGATCCTTAGGTGTTTCCCTGAGATAGATCAATCTTCTATTTTGCAGGCATGTCACGCATCGGCATATGGCGGACATTTTGGAGGAGTCAGGACGGGCGCGAAAGTGCTAGAAGCTAGTTTCTACTGGCCAACTGTGTTTAAGGATGCACATATATGGGTCAAAGGCTGTGATGAATGCAGTGAACCGGGAACACTTCTCGTCACCATGAGATTCCCATGAACCCAATTCAGGAGGTTGAAGTGTTCGATGTTTGGGAATAGACTTCATGGGTCCCTTCGTCAGGTCCTATGGAAATAAGTACATACTTGTTGCTATAGATTATGTGCCTAAATGGGTGGAAGATGCAACACTCCCCACCAATGATGCAAGGGTGGTGATTGGGTTCTTTAAGAATAATATTTTCACCCGTTTAGGGACAACAAAAGCCATAATCAGTGACAGAGGCACTCATTTTTGCAATCGAGTCTTTGAGAAATTGCTGGCGAAATACGATGTAAACCACAAGGTGGAAACTCCATACCACCCCCAGACCAGTGGGTAGGTCGAAGTGTTTAATAGAGAGATAAAAAGTGTGTTGACCCAAACTGTGAATGCCACAAGAACAGATTGGGCAAAAAAATTAGATGACGCACTCTAGGCCTATAAAACTGCTTTCAAAACACCAATTGGCATGTTGCCATACAAGTTGGTGGTTGGAAAGGCCTGTCACTTGCCAGTGGAGTTAGAACATAGAGCTTGGTGGGTGCTGAGACAATTGAGTCTAGACATAGAATCTACGGGAACAAATAGAGTCACGGAATTGCATGAACTGGATGAGTTCCGCTATCTTTCTTTTGAAAGCACAAGGTTATACAAAGAGAGAATGAAGAGGTTGCACGAAAAAAATATTATTGATTGGAATTTCAAAACCGGAGATATGGTGTTGCTGTATAATTCAAGATTAAGGCTATTTCCAGGTAATCTCAAGTCACGATGGTCTGGACCATTTCGTGTGGTTAAAGTGCTCCCTTCGGGTGCTATAGAGATTGCCTCAGAAAGTGACTCTCGCACGTTTAGAGTCAATGGGCACTAGTTGAAACCATATGTGGGCATGGATGAATTCAAGGACGTGTCACTGATTCATTTGACTGAGCCCCAGAGGCCGAGCAAGCCTTAAATACGCTCATATGCGTCGTGCCGCGACATTAAATCAAGCGCTTCTTGGGAGGCAACCCATGTTTTATTTTTTTTCTTTTTTGCTTTGTTGTTTTACTTAATGTATATGATAATAATCTAGTTATTAGTGTACATGGGAAGATTGGTGCATATTTGGAGAAGTCGGGGACAAAACTAACTCCGGAAAGGTAAGAACGTGATAAAACAAATAAATTCCAGAAGCTCGTCACCGCGACTGCGGTGGAACGCACCAGTTCTGTATTGGTTCACCGCGGCTGTGATCGGGGCACGGTGGGATCGCGGTGAGACACACCTGTTGTTCCGCATTTCACCACGACCGCGGACCGGGCGTGGTGGAATAGGAACCGTCTGCCGACGCCCAGGTAAGTAAAAATTTCTTTTTATATTTTTTCTTTTTCTCTTCCAAACTCATAAAAAAAC
Source organism: Nicotiana paniculata (assembly GCA_005239505.1). Classification (NCBI taxonomy): domain Eukaryota; kingdom Viridiplantae; phylum Streptophyta; class Magnoliopsida; order Solanales; family Solanaceae; genus Nicotiana; species Nicotiana paniculata. Next base: position 22,743 of record ML327035.1, read on the forward strand.
TAAACCTAACCCCCCTTCCCCCCACTTCCAACACTCCCCTTCTCACTCTAACTCCCTCCCCACCGCCTCTTCTTCTTCTTCTTCTTCTTCTTCTTCTTCTTCTTCCTCTCTCTCACAAAATCTTCCCCAACACACAACTCCATCTCCACCATTCTCTTCCTCCCCCAAACTCCTTCGTCCCTTCTTATCCTCCAAGCACACCCGTGTTCATCATCTTCAAGTAAGTCTCTAACTTATTTCTCTCTTCTCTCTTAGTTTTCTTTTTGTTTTTTTCTTTGTGTACTTTAATGGTAGAATTGTAACATGTTTTGGGTTAGAATTTTCTTCCTTTTAGCTTGATATGATGTGAAACATGGTACAAAGAGCATGATTTTGTTGTGTTGAAGTTGATTGTGGTGAGGTGGAGTATGTCTAGTGAATGTAGTTGATTTGGGGGAGGGTTTGTACTTCCATGGGCTAAGTTTATGAAATCATTATTCAATGCACACTAGGTTCTTGTGAAATTGCACTATTGAGCTGTACTTGTTAATGTGACCATAGTGGTGGTGAAGCCTGAGTAACCACCTGGGTTCACACATCTCAAACCCTCACTAATAGTAGACCTTAATTTGTTAGGTACAATGCATCAGTCAAGGAAAAGACGTGCCACAGGTGCATCCGCCAGCGGGTCAGGTGATTCATCCCGAGCTCGAGCTCAAGAGAGTTCGATCCAGTTTGATAATACTTTATTTGTATCCAAAGCGGCTCAAGATAGATTCAATGCAAAGTCAGCCAAGAAGCTGGTGCCTGAAGTCCACATTGAGAGGGCTTCCTTAAGAGTTGAATGTCCACAGATTTACGACGAATTGAGGAGATGTCAGATGGACGTCTTATTTGATGAGCCGAAAGAGGTCAATGTAATAATGGTTAGGTAATTGTATGCTAACTGCCCGGACCATACCGGAGATACAAACTACTACCAAGATTATCAGAGGCCACCAGTCACATGGAACCTAATTGTTCAAACAATCTATGTAGCGGGTCGGGAGCCAATATGGATAATGATGAGAATGACCCTGAACTCTCAATCTCTCAATTGGGAAGCTAAGTGTTGGCTAACGATCATCAACAGTTGTTTGCTTCCATCCAGCAATACTACATATGTGAATGCACCAAGAGCAGCGACGATTTGGTGTTTTGTCAACCACCATGATTTTGACGTGGCCCTGCTCATTCAAGATGAAATGTTCATTCGCTACACAGAGACAAGCAAAGGGTTCTACTTCCCTTCCCTAGTCACCAGGCTGTGTCTTGCTTCACGAGTTCCTGAAAACCCCACAGTACATGGGAGATTGCAATTAAAAGCCCCATTCAGGGCTAGTAAAATCACAGTTGGGAAAGACCAGGCTGTGGCGGCTGATGAGGATGATGGTGATGAGGGAGCTATGCCTGCTGCCGCCCCACCGGTACAGATTGCTGATGAGGCAGGTCCATCATAATCCTGTCGGAGTACCCTGATGACAGCCTTGGGGCAGGATATGGCTGGCCTACACACTTCAGTGAATGACCTGGGTGCCCGGGTTGACACTTTGGCCACTCAAAGTTCTAGGCGTTAGGTCGAGCGTGTCACCTCGATCCTGGCACCATCTTAGATCAGGACTAAGCACCAGGGAAATCCCCTTACTTTACTTTGCTTTAATTTCTAGACATGGGGACATGCCAAATTTTTAAGTTTGGGGTGAGGGATGGTTGTTGTTGTTGTACACTTGCATAGATTGTTTAGTATTTTGGTTTGTTTGGTATTTTGATTTGCTGTTAATTAACTTCGACTTGGCCCGAAGACGGACACCTCTCGATGGGTCTGTTGAGGGACTTAAGTCGAACAAAAAAAAAATAAAACAAAAAGATTTTATTTTGTTAGGTAGTGTACCAACTCCCCCTTGGTTTTTCCTTAAACCACGGTTCTTTTCCAAGGGTGTCTATTTGAACCGGGTGTCGTTAGTGTTTTCTTTTTCAGTTTAGGAAGTCTTGGGCAAGGGGAGAATAGAAATAGGATCCCTTAATTCTGTAGTACCTTGAATATTGATTGCCTTAGCATGGCACTTAGGCTCACTAGTCGACTCTAGCAAGAAAGCCTTAAATTGCATATTCTTGATTTGGTTTAAAATACTTTGAGTAGAGTGTCTGATGATCCGAACTGACTGAGTCATGTGCCATGTGTGAGTGATACTTTCGTGTATTCTGTGCTAACATTCAATGCCTAGAACTTGCCCTTATTTTGTATGAAGAGAAATGGTAGCTTTAATTGGTCTAGAAAGTGATATAGGCGTTTCTTTGTTGAACCCATTTATATACGTTTCTAGCCACCTGATTGTATATACCATAGTTAATCCCTTTGATCCTGTAATCTTGTTTTCTTTGGCAACCACATTATAAGCCTGACCCAATTTTTGAATTGAATATCTTTTGAACCCTATCACCTCCTAGAAGCACTTGAGTTGTGACGAACATGGAAAAGTTAAAGTGTGGGGTGGTGGTTGGGCTTTTCAGTGGAACTAAGAGAATATAGATAAAGGTGCACGGTGTGATAATGAATACTAGAAGCCACCGGGACTGGAAAAAAAAGAGAAGAGAAGTAAATGGTGGTGGATTTATAAAAAGTGTGCTTAAAGAAGTAAGGGGTATAACACAATGATGAAAAGGTGGAATAATGGTTTGACAAAAGTATGGTCTTAAATGTGAAAAAAGTGTATTAAACTGCTTAGGGAGGTGTAGCCACTCTTATATCCATATATATATCCCACCTGTCCCGCAACCTACATTACAACCAGATAAAGTCCTACTTGATTCTAGACAAAATCAGCTCGATTAGTTGAGTATTACACTAAGGGCAAGCCTATGGTGCGTTTTATGTGGCATGAGAATTTCTTTCTAAGGGTGAGCGAAATCTTACTTGTTTGAACTCCTTAGTGTGTGAATTATCATTACTATGATTTAAGTCTCTTTATGGTGAGTAGGCACTTGACTCGTGAAAGGAAGGTAAGTTTGGACCTCTGACTGAGAGTAGGAAAGCCGGTTAGGGACATTGCGTGGCTAGAGAGAGAGTCCACTCTTGAGCATTGGATGTTATGTTGAGGTAGTCTACCAGTGTGAATTGTTCTTGGTGCGAGGAGTGGGGAAGTTACCCGGTGATGATTAGGCCTATAGAGTGTGGTTTTGTTGCTAGAGGACTAGCAATGGTTTAAGTGTGGAGTGTTGATAGTAGCCTATATTATGCGATGTAGATGCTATTTATTCTCTAATTTAACCATACTTTATTGATGTTTTAATTTCTAAATGATAACAAAATACTCTAATTAAGGTTTTTGTGCTTTGCAAGAGTTACTTCGGAGTTGGAAGATAATATGGAGTGTTTTGGAATCAAATATGTAGATACAAGGCCAAACGAGAAGAGTCCAGATGAAAAGGAGAAAGAAAAGGCGTAGAAAGACTGGGCAATAGTCCACCGCGACCACGGTCGGACCGCCGCTGGAACGCGGTGGACAAAGGAGGAAAACAGAAGCTGCCTAATCCACCGCGGTCACACCGTGGTTGGCTCACGGATGCGGGCGACCTGGAGACAGCCAGAAAAGCCTAGGGGCTTAAGTGCAAAATGTGGGAAAATTATCCAACCCTATATAAACTCAACAAACTCGCCCAAGTCAAGGTTAATCTTGTTTTAGACTTATTTTGGAGGCAAGAACAAGTGGGATAAAGATCGGGACACCATTAGAGTTTTCACTCTTCTTCTTTTATCATTATTTTGGGAATCATGAATTATTTTATTGCTTTATCTTATTTTATTATGAGTAGCTAAACATTTAGTCTAAGGTTTTGATGGAACCAATTGAAGGATAAAACTCTTGCTATGTTAATATTGATTTTTCAAGTTAAATCTCTATTTGTTCAACTACGTTCTTGTTGTAGTTAAATGAAAGGATCCTCAATTAGCTGTGCCTATTTAGTATGTATTACTCGGGAGAGAGTGCATATTTAGGTGGTTGTTGAACAACATCACTCCCGACGTATGTGACGAATCAATAACCAAGGGTTTAAAGGTGGAATTAGGGATAACGAAACCTTGGGTGGATCTAAGTGAACTGTATTAAAAGCCAACTAGCATAACTCGGGAGAGTATGTATAGTAAATTATCGTAATTAATTGGGAGAGATTTACGGTAGGAAGAGTGCTCATGATCGATAGAGACGATTAGGCGAATTTATATGAAACATAGCAGGAGGGAATTCCGTCAATAGGGGAAATCATAACCTTAGATCCTTCTCATTATTGTTTACAACCCATTTTTAGTTAGATCTTAGTTAATATAGTTTCATAAAGTAATAGTTAGTAGTAAAACAACTAGTTGTTATTCAAAATATCTTGGAAGTTGAGTACGTGGAATTGAGTGAGTCTGATAACTGTGATTGATAGGTTAATTCCCTGTGGGATTTGACTTTGGGCTTAATACCCGGAATATATTGAAAATAACTGCTTAGTCCTTTTTATAAGGAATATTTGGGCGTGATCACCCGCTCTATTACCTATTGTGCAGAGCCTGTTTTTTCTTGTAGTAACGTAAATATTTCTTTTATAAGCAATCAACAACTGTATATCATCAGTACTATACTTAACAGTCAGTTGCTTCGGAAGAAGGATCAAATTATCTCTTATTGTTGGTTCTTCTCCATTTTCCACACGAAGTAAGAAGTCGCTGAAAGTTGGGTCTGTTATTGCCCTCATATTTATGGTAAAACAGATTTTTTCCATCAAACGCCAGAGGTATGACTTTGCTAAGCTTGCGTTGACAGTTTCTGCTCTTGTAGACTTGGGAACTACTGGTAATACCTGACGAATATCTCGTCCAAAGACGATCACTTTTTCACCAAAAGATTTATCAATGCCCATTATATCTCTAAAGCTCCTATCAACTGTTTCAATTCTTTGTCGCCTGGCCATAGGCGCTTCATCCCATATTACTAAATTTGCATTTTTGATCAATTTGTCAGCACCACTTTATTTTGACCTATTTGTCATGGTCGAGTCATTTTTTTGAAGGGGAATGTCAAATCTAGAGTGAGCTGTACGACCTCCTGGCAAAATTGAAGTGGCTACTCCACTCGTTGTCGTTGCCAATGCTATCATTCCCCTTGAGCGAATATTTGCAAGAAACGCTCGATATAAAAATATTTTCCCTGTTCCCCCATGTCCATTGACAAAGAATAATCCAGCTCTTCTACAATTGACCTTTTGCAAAATTATTTTGAAAGCCTGCTCATATTCATGATTCAATTTTGATTGTGGTTTAAAATCTTCTTTAGGTATTGATACAGACATTTCTTCAATTATTTCTCTACATTCCGATGTAGAAACTTCAGCCACTTGGTGTTCAAGTTTAGGGAGGTCAAATTTGTCAATGCTCGTGCCCATACTCTCCAAATAATAATTAATGTTTATCAATGTATATTGTAGGTGAGTTGTGGCTATGCTATAATATATCCTTCTGAAGTCCTAGGACATGTATTCAAAATAAGTTTCCCAAAGTGTTCTAATATCAGTAAGGTTACGGTGAACCAGAATTGTTGCAAGCAAACTACGAAGAGCTGACGACATTTGGAAAATTGCAGCCTCACGCAAACATTCTGATATGCTGTTATCTGATTCTAATAATCCCATTTCTTTAGAAACTTCTTTAAAAGTTTCGTAGTGTTTTCCATTCACAGTGAGTAAGTCTTTGAATGAAAATGGCCCTCTCACATAGTTGAGTAATAGTCGCTCATAATATCTTTCCCCCTCTCTAGGATTAGCTACGATATTGAGTATATGTTAATAATATAGTTAATCAAGGAAATAGTGATATTAAGATTAATAATATATATTTCACCTGTTGTAATTCGACCAATTACCGATCTTTTTTTTTCGTTTTGTCCAAGTCCTAGGCCGGGCATTCCAAACATAATGCTTAGGAAATTCCTTGTAAAGGTAGGTTTGTGCTTCACTATCGATGGAGCACATTCTGAAATACTTAGTAAGCATGGTATGCTTGACGTTGTCCCATGCGATGCCATTTTGCTAATTGCAATTTTTCCAATAAAATACTGAGGTTGATGAATAATTAATGTTTCATATTTTAAAATTTAATAAAAAATATCAACAACTATAAGTGTGTATCATAAATATTTTGTATACCTGAATGTTTGTCTGGGAGATGTAATTGAAGATTAAAATTTGCAGGTTGCATTTCAGATAGGTTGAATTCATAAATTCTCCATAATGCTTCGGGTGCCGAGACCCATCTCGCATCTTGATAATTTTGAATCTCATCAATTACTTTTTCTCCATTATCTGACTGAATATAAACTGCACATCTATCATGACCTTTATATATATATATATATACTTATAAAGGTATTTTATTGCTTTTACTCCCGAGCATACTTCAACATTTATGTGACAATTGTATCTCATAATCAAGTAAGAGTTATAAGGTACAACCCATGGTTGTTCATTTACATTCCACATACAGCCTCAAATCTTCCATCCATTCTTCTTTTGTAAGTAGGATATCCATCCTTCCCTTGTATTTATTTATTGTTGAATGGGCGAGGATAATGATACTTGCCTTGGCCATCTATCATGCATGGACTCGTCTGACGGTGGTTCCCACATGGACCATGCATCATATGCTTAACCACTAATTCATGCAAGAGTGGATATTCTGCTTTGTCAGGAAGTTCTGCTGAAATAAACTTATCGTATTGATCTCTTGATTTTATCTTGTGGCCTTCTTTCAGTATTAGCAAAAGATGAATGTGAGGTAGTCCTCTTTTTTAGAATTCCACAACAAAAACATGAGCTGCAACGATCCCAAATACTTGTTTTTTTTAAAATTTGTTCTTTTAGATCTTGCAATTTTGCTCTGAAGACTCTAGTCACCAAGTCTGGCCTATCTTGAGCAGTTTGCCCTTCTCCCAATTGTTCTTGGATTTCCGCCCAATCAGGATTACATGTCATTGTTATGAATAGACCAGGTCTTCCAAAATGCTGAACCAATGCCATTGCGTCCATATATCGCCTTCGCATATCTCGTGGGTCTCCAATGAAAGATGCCGGAAGCAGTATTCTTTGAAGAATTTTATCTGTTATGTTTTCTCCGGCCATGACACTATCAACTATACCTTGATAAATTTGCTCTTCTAATATTTGATTGTTCTTTTCTGAATTACTCAAGCCTAGTTGTTTCTAGTTTTATGTACATGTCAACTACGAATTGCTGCAATAATCTTCCACATAATAGTAATATAGACCTATCTGCTTCCCGCACTTGTAATTTATAACAATAATGTCACGACCCAGATTTCCCACCCTCGGGAGTCGTGATGGCGCCTACTAGTGGAAGCTAGGCAAGCCAAACCTTAATTACCTTTTTCATTAACACGTTACCTCATCTAACAATTATCAGCAATCGCATGCAAACAATGGAATTTAATAATAAAGCGGAAGTCTTAAATTGTAGAAAAACTGAATAGAAATGCAAAAAATTCAACATAAGTCTATACCCAAGACTAGTGTCACAATATTCACGAACTACTAAGAGTACTAAATACAATCGTCTGAAAGAAAACACAACTGTTTGTCTCGAGTACAATGAGATAACAGACTGAAATAATAGATAGAGGAGACGTCGGGCCTGCAGACGCTTGCAAGGCTACCTCAGTATCTCGCTGGACTGAAGGCCTTCTCCTGCACTACTGCTGCTATCCAAGACCTGGATCTGTGAAAAAGAGCCCATAGTGTAGTATCAGCACAACCGACCCCATGTGCTGGTAAGTGTCTAGCCTAACCTCGTCGAAGTAGTGACGAGGATAGGACCAGACTACCAAATAAACCTGTGCAGTTCGAATATATATATATATATATATACAACAGAAAAGAAATACTGGAAGTAATCAATCAATAAAGGAATGGGAACACGCTATGGGGAGATAACAGTTTCATATAAGAAATCTCAAATAAAGAAAGGAACAACAAGGCCAAAAGATCAATAAGGATCAGAAATCACAAACTTGCACGGCATCACCCTTCGTGCTTTTACTCTCTTCCTTATTATGCAATGTATAATGTAATCAATGTAAATCATGACACGGTATCACCCTTCGTGCTTTTACTCTCTTCCTCACTATGCAATGTATAATGTAATCAATGTAAATCATGGCACGACATCACCCTTAGTGCTTTTACTCTCTTCCTCACTATGCAATGTATAATGTAATAAATGTAAATCATGGCACGGCATCACACTTCGTGCTTTTACTCTCGTCCTCACTATGCAATGCATAATGTAATCAATGTAAATCGTGGCACAGCATCACCCTTCGTGATTTTACTCTCTTTCCTCACAGTATAATCAATGAATATCTGTACGGAATGGTACATCGTACGGCACGGCATCACCCTTTGTGCTTTACACTCTTTCCTCAAAATATCAAACAATGCACGGCATCACCCTTCGTGCTTTACACTATTTCATCACAATAGCAAACAATGCACGACATCACCCTTCGTGCTTTAACACTCTTCCTCACAATAGCAAACAGTGCACGACATCACCCTTCGTGCTTTAACACTCTTCGTCACCCAAACAACAATCACAAACAAAGGGCAAGGGAGTAAACATAATAGAAGTAAAAATCCCAGCAAGGGAACATCAATTAAACAATTAAATCCCGGCAAGGGAATAACACCAATAAGTTTCCATATCCCGGCAAGGGAGAAAATCAACAAACAACAAAACGTCCCGGCAAGGG
>MDKI01155767.1:0-33951 GCA_005239505.1 Nicotiana paniculata
ATATATATATATATATATATATATATATATCTGTGTGTGTGTGTGTGTGTGAGCGCGCGTGCATGCATGCGCTCCGGTTGAGGAGGAAATTGCTAATTGAGAGCTTGAGTTTATTGTAAAAAGGAGAATTGTACCACATATTTATACTTGTTTATTTCATTTATTTACTGCCACTTGTTTGTTCACTTCCTTACTGTACCTGATATTATTGGACCACTAGTGTCGATGTCGATCCCTCGTCATTACTCCTCCGAGGTTAGGCTAGATACTTACTGGGTACACGTTGATTTACATTTCTCATACTACACTTGCTGTATATTTTTGTGCAGGTACATTTATGTATGGTGGTCCTTTGGTGCGGAGGCGCAGATGATGCAGGGACTTACCGCGAGCTGCATTTCATGTTACTACCCGCAGTCGGCAGAGTCTCCTTCAAAGTTACTTATATTTTTTCTGTCTAATTTGTATTCCGGACAGATGCTGTATTTTATTTTGCTTCCTAGTTGATGTTCATGCACTTGTGACACCTGGTTTTGGGGGTGCTTACGAGTTATTCATTAATGTAGTTGCGAAAAATATTTTTATTCACTTTGTAAATCCCATTTTGTACTATGTAATTAAAGAAAATTATGATTTCAAATACTAATATGAGTAATTAAGATGATCATTTATTGTAGGTTTGCCTGACAGCTGTGTTAGGCGCCATCACGATCTTTAATGAAATTTGAGTCGTGACATAAGTATTGTCATTCACTCTTTTACACTTAAATTCATACGTCACATCAAAAATAGTGAGTTCAGATGAAATTGGTACCTTCCAGCTGCATCCTCTCATGGGTGCAATAGAACAATACTACTCGTACAACGTTGGTGTTTGTACCAAAATAATAAACGTATAGAATGTTTATTACCGCATACGTATGTCATTCCCTCTTTTTCTTGCACATAGTGTTAGTATAAACTAACAAATGGAAGAGAAGTGTCTTATTGCATAGCTGTGGTCAATCACTCTTCACTTCTTCATTCTTGCCACACTATTCGTATGCAACTAGTCTAGCAGTTTCATATATTTGCATTGATCTTTTGCTTGTAACTATAGTTGTTCCGTATAAGGATCAAATGCTGGTTTTCAGTTTCTTTTCTCTGGACTTCAGCCTGCAATTATATTTTGGGCCTCATGGCCTTAGGTTTGGTCTTACTACTATTATGGCCATTAATTGGCGGGGCACATATACAGATAGCTATTTTCAGAGATGCTATTTAAAGATTAGTTAGTACTTATTTTGTCCTGAAAATTTTAATTAAAAAGCTTTGTTCCAAAAAATTAATCTGGAAACTCGAAATTCAGAACACTGGCTAATTCATTAATAGCAGTCCTTTCGAGTGGCTATCTGGTGTCATTTCTACCTAATTGGCAGATCTTGGGCCTTTTCAGTTAGTATCGTGGTGAGACAAGGGCAAAGTTTTAGCGCACATAGAATTTTAAGTTGTACCTAGATTTGGTTTTGGTTCAGTTTTTAGAATAATTAGATTATAAAATGTATTTTGAAATATCCTTGGAAATCAAATCTGCATATACCGTATAGTTTGATTATGCTATTTTTCATAAGAAAATGCTTAGAACATATTATTGTTTGAAACTAAGTAATTTTTTTGACAAAATAACTTGGTTGTGTTATGAAACAATAAAAGAAGAAGAACAATATTGCAGAGAAAGAGAGAGAGGGAATTCTTACTGATTTGGGATGATTTACAATGGGGTAAGACCTCTCTATTTATAGGAGAAAAATGACTTAGCTACAAAGTAAAACTCTCTAAAATATAGACATTCATTCTAAATATAATTCTATTTATAACACCCCCCTTGAATGTCTATTCAACAAATAATGTGCCTTGTTAAAACCTTAACTAAAATAAAACTCAATGGGAAAAAATTCTAGAAAAGGAAAAAGAGTACACATGTTTAGAAATGCGTCTTTTGGTTGCCTCGTTAAAAACCTTGTAAGGAAAACCCAGTGAGACAAAAACTTGTAAGGGAAAAAGAGTGCAACGCGCATTAAGTCCCTCTGATGAGAGCATCAATTCACATCCTTGAGCCTTTCGCATCCCAATCTTGTGTATTAGCTTCTTCAAGGTTGATGCCACCATAGATTTGATGAATAAATCATCCATATTAACTTCAATGAATATGTTGCACCTTGAAAATCCTCGCTATAACATTATCATGCTTATAGAGAATTGATAATTCATTCCACGTAACCTTTTCTCAAATGTTTATCATCTCCCCCCTCATGTTAGAAAAACTAACTTGCTTCCTCAACTTTGGGAACCCATCTTTGTGCATTATGGTGTTAATCAAAATGTACACTGCACATCAATAATAATAAGATGAAATTATTTGGTTCTTAACCCTGAACCAGTTGTGAGGGGAGAATGTAATATACTTTCGTGTATAACATATATCATACTGATATAGATGACTTTGTTCTCATAAGCAATAGTTTAGCTATTAAGTGGAGGCATTCAATAAATCATTTTGCTAAACCAATTGTGATGTAAACAAACTTATCAAGATGAACTATCTTGAATAAAAAATCTGGAATATGCTCTAAATTAAATTATTGAGCAAGTTACATCGAAAATACCAGGTTGCGAGTTAATCGCACATGTAACCATCTCATAGATGCATCTTATGTAGTATACATGGCAGGTGAATGTGCTCATATTCACCTTTGATATTTCCAGCATTCATTAGATTCAATCCCAGTTTTAGTTGGTATAATAATCGCGAGAACAAGCAAAATAAGAAAATTCGTAAAGAACTTTCTAGTTCTTTAATATTTACCCATGTGTTCTCTTTTATTTTTACACATCATACTTAAATTGATATGGCTAAACTGATTATGCCAACTGGATAAATTATCAATATTGATAAACTTCAGGTTTACACCATGACGTGTGCAATTATCAATTAATTCCAAGTTTGTTATGATATGAGTTTTATATCAATAAACATCCACTTTATTGTGATATTCTTTTGTTTGTGTAGTACAAACTAGAGAATAAAGCGGGTAGCTTTTCATATGCATATTACCCCGTTACAAGTTGTAGTATTAGAAGATAATAAATCTTTCCTTTATTTATAGCCTCAATATAACCAACCGTTTGCGCGAATACTTTAGAAACTCAATAAGTTTCTTTGAGACTTACTATGACACAATAAATTGACATGATAGTCAATTGTATTCCTCCAAAATAGTAATAATTGGCTCTTCCAGAGCTCTCAATTAATTTTGTACTACCACATTTTCATCAACATCTATATGGTGAATAAACTTTTATGGAGAAAGTTATACCATTATGGTCATGGTCAAAATTATATGCAAGATCTATTTCTTGTATTACCGTTGTCTTTTAATAATCACATTGCCATAATATTTTGGCATAATCACAATAGGTACGTGATCAATAATCATTCATACCATAATAACGAAATTATTTTCTTATTTCATCTCAAAACTCCTTTTAGAGATGAATATGGTATATTCACTACCACTAGCATGTTCATATTCTTTCAAGAATGAATATGTATGCATAAATCAGATGTTGTCACATTCACATCATGAATGAACCATAATCATCTATATGTGCTTTACAAAATCTTATGTCAAATCAATGACAAATATTACTTTCAAAGAGTGAAAGATTATTTTGAGAATTCTTATTATTCTCATTATCACCATGAGGACGATTATAATTCGTCTATTGCCACGTCCACATCCATTGATACCTTCACGGTAATAATTTTGTCTTCTTTCAGACTTATCACATATTTCTATCGCATTCTCTTAAGAGGACTGAGAATGAAGCAAATTCAATGGGACGGGTTTCCACTTCTTTGCCCATAATTATACATGAATTTGATCATTGTCAGGCATAGAAATTTTATCACTTAGGGTGATTATAATTTCTTGCAAACTCTATTAGAGTTATAATCAAAGTTTATTGTCTTTGCTTGTATTTAAAATCAAAAATATAGAATTTGAAGAATTTAAAAGAGAAAAACAAAGTAAAATACTTAAATTTAAATCAAGAATTTAATCATGAAGGAAGTTCATGGAACAATTGACAATCATTATGCTCAATCCTAAAGCTTTTATCAACTGGTTAGAGTCTCCGCTGATAAAGTGTTATGAAACAATAAAAGAAGAAAAACAATATTGCAGAGAGAGAGAGAGAGAGAGAGAGAATTCTGATTGATTTGGGATGATTTACGATGGGGTAAGACACCTCTATTTATAAAAGAAAAATGACTTAACCACAAAGTAAAACTCTCTAAAAGATAGACATTCACTCTAAATAGAATTCTATTTATAACAGGTTGCACAAATTAGTTTAGATAAATATTAAAGTTAGTTTCTATTGTTGGAAATGTTTGCAGACGAAATTTTAAAACCTAACCACCTAATAATCCCAATATATATACTAGGGGGTGTTCATAAAATCCGAAAAATCGAACCAAACTGAAAATCGAACCAAAACAACCCAAAAAACGACACTTTTTTAGTTTGGTTTGGTTTTGAATTTTAAAAATCAAACAAATTTGGTTTGGTTTTTATTTTAATAATAAAAAAAATAACTGAAAAAATCGAACCAAATCGACTATAGAAGTAGTTTTTAAAAAATTTGTTATTGCACCTATAAGTTTCTAAAATTTTATGGTACATATTAATCGTTTGCACTTTTAGTGTAGTTATTTGCTATTATAATATCTACTTCTTTGCCTTTACATTCTAGTTGTAGTATTCTTTTGTCACGACCTAAATTCTCCCTCCGTGAATTGTCGTGACGGCGTCTAGTCTCTGCGACTAGGTAAGCCTAATACTTTGCGGAAACGAATGAAAATATGAAAATTAACAACTAACAGTAATAGATAATTTAAATAAGCAGTTGAATGCCGCTCGACATATACAATAATCAACTCTTGCTCAAATGTACATTAGCACTCCCAAAATCCGGAACGCCGTAAGTCACAAGTTACTACGAAGTTCTGGTTACTCTATACATCAGTATCTATAGAAATGAAAGAAGAATCAACATAGGGGGATAGAGGGCGACTCCGAGGATCTACGAGCGCGGGCAGATGTACCTTGAAGTCTCTGAAATCAGCAACGACCACAACTAAAGACGAGACTGGTAGGAAGAACCTGGATCTGCACACGAAAAATATGTGTAGGAAAGGGCGTGGGTACACCACAATGGTACCCAGTAAGTGCCAAGCCTAACCTCAGTCGAGTAGTGACGAGGTCAGGCCAAGGCCCTACTGGTGTGTTTGTGTCTCTTTCTCTCTCTCTCTCTCTCTCTATATATATATATATGAAATAAAGCAAGGCAGAATGAAATGTCGCAGTAAAATAAAGACTGAAATTTAACAAGAAAGAAGTCATAGAAGGTAAAAGCTCAGTACACAGAAATAAACAACAGGGGTTCTCCCGAGATACCGTCCCGTAGTCCCAAACATAAATGTGCAGGGGGATCTCCCGGAATACTTTTTTGTAGTCCCAAACGTAAATATGCAGGGGGATCTTCCGGAATACCGTTGCGAAGTCCTAAAGTAAATATGCAGCTCAAACAATAGAATTTAACAACTATAATATGAAATCCCACAATTTAGACTAAGTACAAGTCAAGGAAAACCAGGAATAATTCACTAAACATGCTGCACGGAGTTCAGATAAACAATTAAGGCAAGTGGGCATGATATTCTAGTCTAACAGGATACTACACATGCCGATAAGACTCAAATAAGGGGGAAAACAGGTTATTACTTAGCAAAAATTGGATTTTCACAACAATTATCCTGTGTACGTACTCGTCATCTCGCGTACACGACGCTCACATATCAAACAATACCAAATCCTAAGGGTAGTTCCCATACAAGGTTAGGCAATCCACTTACCTCGAACCAAGCTCAATCAATCCGTAACAATGCTTTTTCCACAAAAATCCGACTTCGAATGGCCCAAATCTAGCCAAAATCAATTACATAACATAAATATAACTACAAGGAACTAATCTAGCTATTGAAATCAAAGCTAAAACAAGAAATTGGAAAATCGCCCTAAAAAGCCTCCCAAGGCCCACGTTTCGGAATCGGGTAAACGTCACAAAATATGAACCCATTCACTCACGAGTTCACTCGTACCAAAATTACTCAAATCCACTACCAAAATCTCGATCAAAATCCCAAAATTTGGCCTAAGAACTTTTCTCAAAATTTTTCCCAATTCTCACCCAATTTCCTTAATTAAATGAAGAAAATAACTATATGTTAATGGAATTCAACCAAAAACGAGTTAGGAATCGTTACCCCAAATCTTCCTCTGAGAATCCCTCAAAAGATCGCCAAATTTCGAGCTCTCAAGTTCAAAAATGAAGAATGAAATCAGACCTTCGATTTGGCCCTTTTTCTGCTAGTCAAACTGCTTCTGCAGGCCTCCAACCGCACCTGCGAAAAATCCATCACAGGTGCGAAGGCAACTTAAATGGGCTGGGACCGCATCTGCGAGCACTGGGCCGCACCTGCGAGCCCACTCATGCGGTCCTCCACCGCTTCTGCGGACTAGTCCTAACTCAATCCGTTAAGCACCCGGAACTCACCCGAGGCCCTCGGGACCTCAACCAAACATACCAACCAATCCTAAAACACCATACGAACTTAGTCGATCCCTCAAGCCACCTCAAACAACGCTAAAATCACGAATCACCATCCAATTCAAAATTGTTCCCTTGACTAACAATGAAACGGAATATGATGCTTTGATTGTAGGACTTGAATTGGCCAGGGGGCTAAACTCTAAGGTCATTGAAATTAAATGTGATTCCCAACTAGTAGTAAATCAAGTATATGGAATCTACAACAAGAAGGAGGAGCACATGCAACAATATGTGATTAAAGTTCAAACTCTACTCGCACGATTCAGGGAGTAGTTGATCACCCATATCAAGAGAGAAAAAATATAAAAGCAAATGCATTGGCCAATTTGGGATCAACCACGGAAATGAAGGGATCAGATTCCGGTACCATCGTTTAACATGCATTCAATACTGGATGTGGATGGTTTTAATACAACCAACTTTGTCTGGGACTAGAGGAATGAGTTCATCGATTACCTTAATCACGGCAAGCTGCCCTGAGACCCGAAGGCATCCCAGGAACTTCGCACCAAAGTGGCTCGTTACAGCCTCTAGGGGGAAGTTATATAGAAGATTGTTCCAAGGCCCGTTGGCCCGATGTTTAGGAGCCTCAGAGGCAGATTACATCATGAGAGAGGTTCACGAAGGAATTTGTGGGAATCATTCTGGTGCAGATTCGTTGATGCTAAAATTAGTTAGGGCAGGATACTACTGGCTTCAGATGGAACAAGACACGAAGGCATTCATTCAGAAATGCGACAAATGTCAACTCCATGCACAATTAGTGCACCAACCAGCAGAACTCCTGCACTCGGTACTGTCCCCATGGTCATTCCTGAAATGGGGGATGGATATAGTCGGGCTGCTGCCACCAGGTCCCGTGAAGGTAAGATTTTTTATTTATTTTAACTGATTACTTCACTAAATGGGTTGAAGCACGTCCTTACCAAAATATCGATAAACGCGAAGTGGTAGATTTCCTATGGAAAAGCATAATTTGTCGGTTCATAATACCGAAGGAGATTGCCTACAACAACGGACCACAGTTCATAGGCTCCAAAGTCACAAAATTTCTTGAAGGCCTAAATATTAAACGAATCAAATCTTCACCATACCATCCAAGCTCAAATGGGCAGGCGACATAAACTAATAAGGTGATTATTCAAAATCTAATAAAGAGGTTGGAAGCATCCAAGGGCATGTGGCCCGAAGAGTTACTGGGAGTGCTATGGGCATACCGGGCGACTGCCAAGTTGAGCACGGGGGAGACACCTTTCACACTCGTATATGGCGCAGAAACGCTGATCCTGGTGGAAGTAGGAGAACCGACCCTGCGATACTTTCGGACGGATGAAGAAGCAAATAATGAGGCATTACTGGTCAAAATAGAGTTTTTCGACGAACGCATGGACTTGGCGCATATGAGAATGGTGGATCCTAAACAAAGGATGGAAATATGCTATAACAGGAGGGCCAATCTCCGCTATTATAAAATGGGAGACTTGGTTTTGAGGAAAGTGACTCAGAACACCCGATGGATCAATGCGGAAAAGCTGGGTCCGAAATGGGAAGGCCCCTACCGAGTTTCAGCCAAGATCAGAAAGGGATCATACGAACTAGAGAACAAGATAGAGTCAAATTGCCAACAAACTGGAACGTGACTCACCTCAAAAAGTATTACTACTGATGGAACTTGCTTATACTGAAAGTATGTGCTTTACTCTTTTTCCCTTCGACCAATTTTAGTCCCACTTGGATTTTTCTGGCAAGGTTTCTAACGAGGAAGCAACGGAAAATATACTACGAAATGAGTATCATCAGTTAAGACCTTTAAATGACAAGGCGCTGAAACAACAAGCCACTAGAGGATGGTTAGATAATCTTTGGCTCGATGGCAAAGTTCCTAACGGGAAACGAAGCTTGCCATCGAACCGAAGATTATCCAGCCATTCACTAGTGTTTTTCCTCAAATAAGCAAGACTTCCAGTGTTCCAATTCTCATTATTCACATTTGAACACTAGGGGGAGAAAGAGTATGAGAATATGGCAACCTGACTGCCACAAAAATCAGGATTGCGAGACCCGAGAAAAATAATGACTCATCGGGAACGGGGACTGCACATCTAGCCCCGTAGAAACAACTTGTACAAATTAGCCACATGTATTGGCTTCTTTTCTTTTAGAAAATGAATGCTTGTACTTTTGAAGATAAAAGGAATAAAATTAATTCCTTTTATTTTATCTTGTTTCTTGTTTAAACGATGAATTGATTTTATCATTTGAAGTTAACTAAGAACTTCAAATGCTAGTGCCAGATTGAACATGAGACATCCTCTTCAAGAGCACTGTAAGCACAAGAGGTCCCTCTCTTATGAAACCTTCATAGTAAAGGATTGGTTCCGGAAGATTTTATGCCCGACACCCAAAAGCTATCGGAAGAAAACACTCCCTAAGCCTTACTTAAATCGACACAAAAAGAAATGAACTTTGCGCAATATTTAAACAAAAGGTCCTTTTTATTTATCAAAAATGCCAAGCAGCATGATACATAGATACAAAAGAAGATAACAAAAGAAAAAAAAAAGGCTAAACTACGTCGGCACTGGAACTCGGGGGGAGAAAGGCATGTACACCACCGATAGAAGTAGGAAGATCTGTCGCTGGCGCAGGCTCTTGCCCTTTATCATCATTCTCTTCAAGTTCCTCCTCATTTCCCGGAAACTCGGAACTGGTACTAGAAGAGTCAGTTACATCAAGCTGAGTCAGAAGGCGCTCTCGAGTAGTTAACTCCAGCGTTCGGGCCTTGGCAATCTCATCGTCAATATCAATAATGCCCGCATTGGCCTCTTCTAAGGTTTTACTTCTCATGTGGTACATATAATATATTTTTTCAATAATGAGGGAATCCCCTTGGTGCTGAAGGCTTTAAGACCATTAACCTTGGTCAATAGGCTATCCCGCTCGGATCTCATGGCTCTAAGGCTAAGATCAAGATCACAGATTGTGGTTATGTGAACCTTATTTTGATCCATAATCTTCTTATACCTATCTTCTATCTCGGCCCGCTTCTTTTCGGCTACAGCAGCTTCTTCAGCTCTGGAGTTCAAAGCTGCCTCAACATTATTTGCTCGTTCAATGGAGGCAGACTCGCGCTCGGTACAGTAGGAGCAACATCTTGAGATTCAGACCACTTAGCATTTGCATCCTGAAGTTGTGCATGTAGCTGAGTGGCTTCTTGGTTGTGCCATCACATAATTCTCACTCGGTTACAACCGGGCCTCAAGCTCGGTCGCTTCAGCAGCCTTGGCTTCTAATACCAGGAGGCGCGTGATGAGTTGGTTACTCTCGTCCAACAGTTGATCCCGCTATGATGTAAGTCCTTCTTTATCAAGGATCAATCTCGGAAGGCCATCAAAAGCGAGGAAGTTGAATTGTAAAAGAAATATTAAAGTCAAAAACCCTGTTGTAATAGGCGAATAGAAATCAGTAGTAAAAAAAACAAATACGATACCGTTGTTGCATTGTGCATGCCGTTATTTAACATACACTCCCCTGAAAAGACAATGTATTTTCTTCTTATCTTTCTCTGAAGCGACAACTTCAGGTAATTGGTGAGCTCCACCAGCCTGGATGGCGGGTCTCACTCCTTTGACACCGACAGAGAGACACAGACGCCAAGAGGAGGATGTCCCTCCTCCCAGTCACCAGTCTAGGCAAGAGTATGTTGCAACAACCTCGTAACCTCTGCGGGATCGACCAAAACATCCTCCTCAGGGCAGGAAACAGAACCCTACGGGAGACCTGAATCATACAAAAAGGTAGAGTTAGCAGGTTTTCTCACATACAAATATGGAATGAAGAAAGAGTCAGTTTACCGTGGTTCTTGGCCCTCCACTCGTATTTGGGAGCCAACTCCTTCCACCAGCGGGTCTTTGGCGAGATTATTTCCAGAGTCTTCTGAACCCATCGTTCCAGGCCTTCAACCCTTGGTGGTGTCTATTGAGTAGCTGAAATAACGAAAGAAAAAGGGTTATCAATGACATGGAACAACCTTTTTACGGAAAAAGAGGTAAATTTTAAAAAAACATGAACGATTATAACATTCGGGAAAAAATGGAGTCGTGGACAGGATGATATCTATGGTAGCAATGACGACAAACCGCTTCACCTATCCACGGTCATTGTCATCATCCATGTTGGTAAGAAAAGCATGGTGGGCACACTTGCTAAAGTTTATTACTCCGGAACGAAAGATTTTGTGGGAGCAAAGGTTCATCACATGTGGAAAGGGCTCCTTCATTTCCAGGCACAACAGCGCAGATAGGCCACTGTTACCCATACTGAAGGGCACACCTAAGAAAAATAGACATGGTATCGGTGGCACAATTTCAAAATTACGGGGTCAAGTCCACCGATAAAAGAAAATGGACCCAAAGTGAAGGGATATGTGTAAAAGTACATAAAACCCTTCTCAGTGAAGGTCACTCGCTCCACCAGGTCAGGGGCAATGTTATTTAGGGTAATGGCAGTCACAATCTTCCTTCACAAAAGGAATAGTGGAAGGGCAAATAGAGGAAGGGTATCTACCAACAACCCAAGTTCGAGGGTTTGAAGTAGGGAATTTCTCTTCAAAATCTTTAGCAGTGTTTAGATGTTTAGGGATGATGGTACTCACCGTGGGAGGACCAACATCAACATCAACCTCTATATCTTTGATCCTCTCAGGACCTCCACCGAATAAAAGACTAGAGTTCTTGGAAGAATTAGTATAAGAAGCCATAACGATAAGAAATGATAAGATTTTTTTGAAGAAGATCAAAGAGAGATGAAAGCAGAAGGAAATTAAGTGCAAAGAACTTAAGGAATCTTATGAAGTTATTAGAAGTGAAAGAAAAAGAGTGATGCGTATAAGTAAAGTTATAGGCGGCCAAAATCATGGTCATAATTACCTCGAAAACCGATGAAAATATTGCTAAATCGTGGGATAACACGTGTACGGGGTATTAAATGTGAGGAGACATGCGTTTTATCAAGCGTCAGAAATATTTCAGAATTCAGAAAATTTTCCGCTAAGAAAGGACAACTTCCCGATGACACAAAGATGTGCCACCGAAAAGCAGGGGGACTATTTGTATAGGGTAAAATTGATTTATATTAAATGCTCGAATAATTACATGACACGTGAAACCGGATGCAGATGGGAGATGAAGCGAGTGGGAACAAAGATCGAGGACAACAACTTCGATTGGTATCGGGTAGATCCCGAAGGAAACGCAGTCAACTGAGGCAAATGAATATTTGTCATCTAATGGCATTTAACGAAGAATATTACTCAGTATTAAATATGCATCCGTTGTAGAGAATTTTGGCATTCATGGCCTGCCGTTACATATTCATCAATGGCATCCATTACTGTCATGTAAGAGATATTTGATCTTAGGATCTTGTTCCCTAGGTATAGCTAAAAAAAGGGACTTGAACAACCATTGTAACATACGAAATCTCTGGCAAAACTTATGCTACATTTTACTATCAAACTGAATAATATAATCTTATTTCTTGTCTAATACTGTTCTTATCGCTGTCTTTGGAAGCCTTGCTCCCGAACCAGGCTTGCTATTTCTTTCGTTTTCAATGCTAAGTCTTACTTTTCATTTAATTTACTTATCAGCTTGGATCAAATCAGTTCGCTTGTCTATAAACCACATGACAAATTCAACTGTACCATTTTACGGGTAAACACTAGTAACTTAAAGACTGCTGGGAATATTATCAGTATCTTTAGAATGAAGGTGTACATGAAAAGACTTAAAAAAAGGTCTGTGTGCCTAGATTCCTCGAGATACCGAGGAAGGCAATAAGTGGTCGTGTTTGGTCAGTGGGATAAGAGATAATAATCTCAGGATCAAATAAAAGATTATTTTATCTCTTATTAGTTGAATTTTGAATCCGAAATTAGTAATCTCGGGACTAATTTATTCCACAATTCTGATATTATTCTATCCCACATTGAATGTAAAATAATAATCTAGTGATTACTTAAGTCTAGGATAAACTACAACAATAAAGATGGCTTTTTTCAAAACTCTTCCTCTAAAGTCTTTTAAGAAATTCAAGATTAAAATTGAAAGTAAAAGTTTATCCCCACTTATTTTAGTTTACACCAAAGATAGTATTTTATATTATAACCCTACATCCATTTTTAATCCGGTAAATCAAACATCTTTCAATAAAAATATATCTGTTAAATAATGTTATCACTATTTAATCTATGTATTATACTCTTATTATTGTATAATCCCAAAATTACTTGTTCCCAACCCAAATATTTTCTCTTCTAGCTTTTTGGTCATGATAAAAGGAGATTATGTTTACAGTATTAACAACAACAACAAAAACAATATACCTAATATTATCCTACACCATCGGATCTGGGGAGGGTAGTGTGTACGCAGATCGTACTCCTACCTTGTGAGGATAGAGAGGTTGTTTCTAATAGATCCTCGGCTCAGGAAAGCATAAGTACCACATTATTGAAAATATAGACAAAAATAGGAAGTACCAAAAAACCATATAAAAGAAGAATAAAAACAACAAGACAATAAGGTGATCGACAATGAAAGAAAACAACGATTAGGCATAAAAATATACTGCCAACAGAAAGTGAGACTGCGGGCCAATACTACTGTTATGAACACTCTAGACTACCTACTCTACTACCCTAATCCTCGACCTCCATACCTTCCGATCAAGGGTCATGTCCTCGGTCAGCTGAAGCTATACCATGTCTTGCCAAATCAACTCTCCCCACCTCTTCTTTGGCCTACATCTACCTCTCTGTAGGCCCTCCATTGTCAACCTCTCACATCTCCTCACCGAGGCGTTTGTGCTCCTCCTCCTCACATGACCAAACCACCTAAGCCGCGCTTCCCACATCTTGTCCTCAATAGGGGATACACCCATCTTGTCGTGAATAACCTTATTTTTGATCCTATCTAACCTGGTGTGCCCGCACATCCATATCAACATCCTCATCTCTGCTACCTTCATCTTCTGGACATGAGCGATCTTGACTGGCAAAACACTCAGCCGTACAACATTGTTGCTTTGACCACCACTTTGTAGAACTTATTGTTAAGTAACGGTGGCACCTTCTTGTCACACAAAACACCGGAAGCGAGTCTCTATTTCATCCATCCCGCCTCAATACAATGTGTGACATCTTCATCAATATCCCCATCCCCCTGAATAATAGACCCAAGGTACTTAAAACTCCCTCTCCTAGGGATGACCTGCGAGTCCAACCTCATCTCTCCTTCCCCTCCTTGAGTCTCGCCGCTGAACTTACACTCCAAGTATTATGTCTTAGTCCTGCTCAACTTGAAACCTTTAGATCCAGGGTCTTCCTCCATACCTCTAATTGCGCGTTCACACCGTCTTGCGTCTTGTCAATCAATATAATATCATCTGCAAATAGCATGCACCACGGCACCTCTCCTTGGATGTGGCGCGTCAGTACGTCCATCACCAGAGCAAACACAAAAAGGACTGAGTGCCGACCCCTGATGCAACCCCATCATAATCGGAAAATAACAAAATTAACAAGTAGAACAGATATGACTATCCAAAAAATAAATACGAATTTACTATTATATGCTATGGTGAAATTTTATCGGATAATTGTGTGTTGCAAAATCCTAGAGGTTTAGTCCCACGTGCTTTGTTCTCCTTCTTGAATTTAATTTTATTTTGCCAAATTCTCTCAGTTTTTTAATATAAAGAAAAGTGCAACTGCTGTCAAAAACTGAAGTAGGTAACATCTCCTTTTACTTTTCGAGTAGGTGAAATCATTCTGTTTTATTTTATTTTAGTTCTTTTCAGTGGATGATTCATGTACCATTATTACTTTTTAACTAGATTCAGAAGTATGATTAGACAAAATCACTTAAGCGTCAAAATGAAACATTTATAAATAATATTTTTGGCTCACGTGTCATGATTGACTTGAAAGATTAAAATATAATGCGTTCGTGAAACATTAAACATGAATTTAATTTTGTGAGATGTTCTCTCAAAAAGGTCCCAACATAACAAATATGCCATGTTTGGTTCTAATAAGTTTGTAATAGTGTTCTCTAAAACATGGAAACTCGGTTTTTTGGGAATAAAAACGATTTAGCAGAAATCATACCAAAACATTTCAAGAAAACAAAAATAAACTTGCAAATATTATCATTTTGACATTTTCCTTAAAAAAACTCAGAGATATTCCCTTCCTCTTATTATTTCAAGATTTTTTAATATAATATATGTTATACATTTCTTTTCTAATGAAAACTATTATTTATGCTCTCTTTTTTTTCCTTTTTCGTAATTTTCTATATTATAAACTCGCCGTGTGAGTTTAGTACATGTTACTCTACTCATCTTGTTAAAATGGTTCCATAATGGACGAGGATTTAATAATGATAATTTTCTATGAAAGGTTACGAAGTAATGAGTGGAAAGGAGTCCTCTAATTGTAAGCTAGCTTTAAGCATTAGAAATTATTTCTAAACTATTTCTTCACAATATTTCCATAATTGTCAAATCCAAATAAGAAATTGTTCTTATACATGGCCTTAACTAGAGGTCTTGAGTTCAAGTTTTAAGAAAAAAGAAATATTAGAAAAAAGCGATTTCCTTTTTAATAAACCTTACACGACGTCTTAGATTCTCAAAACGATATTTAACACAATAAAATCAAGTAAAGTTGGATGTATCGAAACCAGAGAGTTTCAAAAGTTTAATTCGAATTGCAGATTTATGTTGAATTTATATATTGATGTTGTCTCAACAGAGTTAGTTAAAAAGTGTTGGAGTACCTTGCATCACTTAGAATTATTAAATATTTTATATATTTCTGTCTTTGAAAAATCCATTTGTTCGACGTTCTTCAATAAGATTGAGCCGAAAGTACTGTAAAAGGTAAAACTCCACACGTGTTCTCAAAAGGATTTTTTGCCCCCTATCACACTAATCTTTACACAAGACTGGAGAGTACGTGAAGTGTAAACAAATTTCTTTTTAATTTAAATTATTGAGTACAAGTTGATTAATACATCAAAATTTATTTATTCTTTTAGAAAGTAAGTTTCGAAAACGAATAGGCTATAATTAATCAAGTATTTTTCACCGGAAGGATTGTGGTGGCATGCATACGATTTATCCACCTTTAATTAAAGATCTTGGATTTAAACTTTAGGAGTTAAAAAACTTTGATAGTATACACTTTCTTATTTAATAGGTCTTATGTACCACAAACTGGATTAGTCGAGTTCAAAAGTAGGTACCAAACAGGCAAACACTAGGTTATTTGGAGGGTTGTTATATATCGTTTCATATAAGGGTGTTCGAACCGAACCGAAAAATCACACTAAACCGAAAAACCAAATCAAATTGATTAAA
Source organism: Nicotiana paniculata (assembly GCA_005239505.1). Classification (NCBI taxonomy): domain Eukaryota; kingdom Viridiplantae; phylum Streptophyta; class Magnoliopsida; order Solanales; family Solanaceae; genus Nicotiana; species Nicotiana paniculata. The sequence goes on from MDKI01155767.1 coordinate 16,144, forward strand.
AAATTCGACTAGGTTTGATTTGACTTGGTTTGGTATTGAGTAAAAAATCTGAATCAAACCGACATACAAATATATAGCTTTTATATATATTTTTAAAACTTTGTATTGAATTTTCTTAAAAAAAATATTGTAAGATTGGAATAATATTCACGTAACAAAAACAAAACGAAAACCCGAAAAATCCGACAAAATCGAACAAATCCAAATCGATATAATTGGTTTGGTTTGGTTTGGTTTGGTTTGGCTTTGATAAAAACCAAACCAACCTGGTCCATGTACACCCCTAGTTTCATAATTTATCGTATCGTATCGTATCGTATTGTATTGTATTGTACTATATATAATATTTGGATAGATTGTATCGTTTGTCGTTGTTTCAAGATATCATGCATCAGCAATATGAAGAATAAATTTACAATATTATAAAGAAAAATTATGATACGAGATAAATTTATTATATAAAAAGGTAAGGTAAATGATAAAATAAAATTATTTAATAATAGTGAAGGGTGAGATGAGAGAAAAAGACAAGATAACAATGCAACCACGCCAAATTGATCGTTATATATAGTGATATATTTCGTCGTTATGTAACGACAGATTTAACGATACGATACAATAAATTTAAGTAACAATCAAAATAAACATCGTATTTAAAGTAACAATACAATACGATACAATACAATAGGTAACGACCATCCAAACAAGTTGTAATAAAATAAAAAAATAAAAAAATAAAAAAAAATTAAAAAGAATATTTTCAGTAAAAATTTCTAAAATAAACCCCATCAAACCACTAACTTCATTTCTCATTAAATTAAAGAAGTGGTGAATGGCATGTGAAGGACTTGGTCAAATGTTCATGCTTCTTGGCTGCAAACCTATCACATGGGATCATCATATTCTGCAACGCGGAGGTTCGGTACTTCAATCTAATACTCTTACATCTTCTGTCTCAAAAGTTGCGAAAGACTAAAAGGTCGTCTTAATCGGTGAGATAAAGGGATAATAATTCTAGAATTAGAGCGAATTATTTTATTTCGCGTATGGTAGAATTAGCAATATGGGGATTAATTTACATCATAATTGTGTGATTACTCTATTTCATTTTCTGGAAAATTTCAATTGTCATCTTGTTTGTCAATATAATATACTCAATATCTCTATTAAATTAAAAGGACTTATATAATTATTGAATAATTTTTCTGTTGTACGATTGCACGGTCAATATTAAAAAAATTAAATTGTGATCGGATTTGAAAAATAGGAATACTAGTATCTTCTACACTCTCGTGCCTTAAACGTAGCCCCACCACCCCCGCTGTCTCTTTTCCATCATTTAAGCCTGTTCATTAGCTCACAAAAAATCTAGTGATCGATTATATACTCAAATTAAATTCAATAATACAAAAAATGGTTCCCTAAAAGTAAAAAAACAATACATGAGTTATTTCACTTGTTCTATAGTGTGAACAAAATTGATTCCTTTTTATCCAACACCATGAAATTCCGTTGTTACAGCACAAATAAGCTAAACACTTGGTTTCTTGACGTGACACTAACGTCTTCCTAAAAAGTCCAATCTTTTTCTCATCGTTTTCTTCATTCTTTCTTCCTGCGGGAAACAAGGGGGTAGTTTTCTTGGATCTTTTTTGGTCATGGGGTTACGTCATTTTCCAGAAATAAACAGAATTTGTTCCATTTCCTTTTTCTTTTTTTCCTTTCAATCTTGGGATTGAAATTCTTTGCTTTGTTTGTCTTCTTATAATATTGCGGTGTTTTCCCTCAACTAGCAATAAAAAAGGAGAATATCAGGAAATAAAAAAGATTTCTGTTTCCTTTTATTTATTTTATCACTAATTTTTTGAAAGTCCTAAAGTCTTCATATTTCTTTTTTTTCTCATTGACATATAAAGGGTAATAAAATCCTGTTATAGTCTCTTCCTCTCTCTCTCTCTATATATATATATAATTTGCTTTCTTCCTCTGTGTTGTCTTTGTTTTCCTTTGTAGGGTATCCTTGTATTCACAATTTCACAGAGTTACGAGAGAGAAAACAGTTTCATCTCTCTTTTCTCTTTCTTTATTTTGTTCATTTTGCTTCAATAATCATGAATATTGATAAAGGATCAATGCAATCAAATCTTGATTCTTTCTTGAATTGCACTACACCATTAGTACCATCTCAGTTTCTCGCCAAGGTTTGTTTTTGTACATTTTTTTGGTTCCTTTGTTTAAACTGGATGAGCATTTGGAATTTTGTATGATATGATATTTGTTTGTTTCATTATTTGCAGAGTGAGATGAGAAACCTTCATAGGCTTTGGCATCCTAAGGAAAAGGAAGAGATTGAATACTTTACATTGGCTGATTTATGGAATTGTTATGATGAATGGAGTGCTTATGGTGCTGGAGTTCCTATTAAATTAGATAGTGGTGAAACTTTAGTCCAATATTATGTGCCTTTTCTTTCAGCTATTCAAATTTTCACCAGCAGTTCATCTGTAAGCATTTTAAGGTACCATTTTGTATGTTACATTATATTGTTAGGTTATCTCAAATTGATCATAGTTCATGGTTTGACTTGACTTTCTAACTTATTGGTCCTATTCTTTACACAAAAAAAATTTCATTTTTATTATTGAAAAGTTTCTTGAGCCGAGGGTTTATCGGAAACACCCTCTCTACTCCTCCTTGGTAGGGGTAAAGTCTATGTACACACACCAGACTCTACCTGTGAAATTTCAAAGCTATGTTGCTCGAACTTTTCAAAAATGTTGTCGGGTGCTTGTCGGTTTCTCAAAAGTATCGTATTTTTTGGACGGTCCGAACGGGTGCAGCAGCAATTCTGGAGAGTCCGAGCAACATAATTGAAAAGCACATTTCTTGTGGTATAAAGCCTTTTCTTGAAGTTAAAACTGGTTTTATGTTTTTTATAGGGAGGAGAATGAGTCTGTTTGGGAGACAAGGGATTCTTTTAGTGATTCATTGAGTGATGAGAGTGAGAGTGAAAAGCTGTCAAGATGGGATGGTTGTTCCTCAGAGGAAGGTTTATTTGATCGAGATAGCAACTTGCAAATGAATGATAGATTGGGTTACCTTTATTATCAATACTTTGAGAGATCTTCTCCATATGGAAGAGTACCTCTGATGGATACGGTAATTTGTCTCCCAATTCTTGCCATTCTTTTGCACTGAGAAAAGCTATAGTTATACACTATGCCCATTGTTTCCATTCCTGATCCTTTGCTTCACATTTTTGTTGCTATTAATTGGTTATTGCGTACTTTTTACTGTTCTTGAGTCGAGGGTCTATTGGAAACAACCTATCCAGCTTCATAAGGTAGAAGTAAGGTTTACGTACGCGTTACCCTCCCCATACCCCACTTGTGAGATTCCAGTGGGTTGCTCGTTGTTGTTGTTGTTGTTGTATAATTTATGCTATTGGCCAGTGATTCATGTGTGGAAGAAGCATATAAGTTGTACATTGATTTGTGCTCTATTTCAGGTTCAGCTGTTTCTTGTTTTCTTCTTTGAGCATTATGATTGAATAAAAGATGGTAATGGCTATAACAGAATTATACAAAATGTGCACTCCTTATTTTTGCGATTTCTTATTTATAACTATTTGATGCTACAAATATTGTATCATCTTGATTCGATTCTCTCAGAGCTCCTTAATTATGGCAATTACTTGCCTCCTTACTTATGTAACTCTGATATAATTAGGCATTTGTTCTATGTAAGGGAAACTTTAGTTCGAATATCTTAAGATTATGATGCTTTATTTTGTATTCTATGCGTATCTAACTATTCATTTTGCTTTCAGATTAGTAGCTTAGCTGAAAGACACCCTGGATTAATGTCATTGCGAAGTGTAGATCTTTCACCAGCAAGTTGGATGTCAGTTGCTTGGTATATCAACTCTTTCTATCTCTGTCTCTCCGCGCGCTTTTAATCATGAAACTGATGATTTATTTGAGTATATTTTACCAAATTCAGGTGATTTCAATGTATAAAAACTTTTTTCCAATCGAAATCGTTATATTTGGTGACATTATTATATTTGCACCTTCATTGATGTTCAGCGGGATCTTGTTTATCCTGTAACAAATCCTACTGATACACCTCATTTATGTTTTATGATGCTTAATTTTCTTGCAATTAATTATTGCTGACGAGCTTCTCTATTTGCAACCAGAAATAATGAAAGATTGAATCAGGGAAAGATACAGGTCTCTAACTTTATTGATATGAAACATACAGGTACCCTATCTATCACATTCCCATGGGGAAAACCATTAAGGACTTGTCTACTTGCTTTCTCACATTCCACACCCTTTCTTCTTCTTTTCAAGGTATTATTCATTTTGTCCGACGACGACGAACAACTGAAATTTGGTTGTCTGTGTTACTTGATCGATAATATGCAGAAGATTCTTATACTATACTGTTGGATTTGTGCAGATATGGACCTTGAAGATAACATGGAAAAAGGTATTAGGAAACTAGACGAAGGGGAAACGATCCCTCTTTCACCTTTCGGTTTGGCAACCTACAAGATGCAGGGCAATGTGTGGATTTCGGACAGGAGTGGAAGGGACCAAGAGAGGTTGGTGTCACTACTAAGCGTGGCCGATTCATGGCTAAAGCAATTGGGGGTCCAACACCATGACTTTAACTACTTCTTGGGCATTCGTCGTGGCTGAAAACACAGATGATGACATACTCTTTGAACCCCACAAATGGGCTGATTCTTGAACTAGGATTATGATGATTGCCTCTTTGTAAAGGCAATAGACTTATGTGACAGTTTCTGTATAGGGATTAGCTTAGTTTTGAAGGGATAAAACTTGAGGTGAAGCTAAAGATTGGCGTGGACGGCGCGCTTATAACTGTGGACTAATGGTGTAACATGGTCATGACATGACTATGATTAAGCCCTTTCTCTTATAAGCAAAACTTGCACGCTTCTGCAAAATGTTCTTTCCTTTTCTTGTATGGTTCTGAAGACCTTTCATTAACTTCATTAAGCTTCCTTTTGTACATTTTCATGTAAATATCTTTACACTCCATTTGAAGTGGAGAAACAACTAATATGCTCTTAATGGAAAGAAGACTACCTATGTTGGTTTTCTTGTCTATCTAAATCTTGATGGATAGTTATAATTATTTAGTATTTGTGCTGAAAAATCCAACGAACTAGTTGAGGTACGTGCAAGTTGGTCCGGGCATTCAACGGTGGATTTACGTTTTGAGGTATTGGTGTTGAAGCACCCATTGGCATTGGTCGAACTATGTTATGAATTCATAGATTGTATTTAAAAATTTAAATAATTGACCATGAGTGTAATGATCATGTTTGACCATGATAAATTTATATTAAATTAGTGAAGCACCAACGACCTATAATTCCTGAATCCGTCAATGCAAACATTTATTCTAAAAGAAATTTGTCTAGAATTATCTATAGCCGGAATCGTGTTATTGATATAAGGTGGATCCAGAAAAAGGATAGTTTTAATTCCGAAATGATTTGTGTATATATTTTACACAAAAAACGTAAAATCAAAGTAGGCGATAAAGTGGCTGGAAGAGAATACTCGAGTTGATAATGACTCACCTTGAGTAATAGACTAATGATAGTGGATGAGGTTGACTTACTTGTTTGATGATCTCTTCTGCATTTCACAAGAAGTCAATTTTCTTTTAAGAGATGTGGGTCCATTTGTGGAAAAGAAGCCACTGATTCTAATGCAGTTGGAAGTTCACATTATCACATCATATCTTTGCAATACAAGTGTTCTTGTTAAACTTTAATGGATAATGTTTTTTAAACCATAAGTTATATCTAATTCAAACGCTCTGTTTATTTGCGAGTGAAATTATACATCATGGAGGAGTTACCCAAAATGATATTTACCACTAACATGCATTACTTTTAAGTGAGAGTTAATCCACAAAAATTAAAGATTGGGGTCTTATTAATTGGGTTAGGCATCATTGGTTTTGATAAGTTAGGGACCAATAACTAATGGACGGAGGAATTAGTGGGTACCTCAAAAAGAAGTATCCCTCGTTGATCAAGAAAAGCTTTCTTTTTTGTTTTATAAGAAAAAATTGGCTTGTTGAATTATGAATAATATATTCACACGGTTGAAGCTAATTCAATTTTCTACATTATATATTATATCTCCTAATATTATATATTAATTCAATTTACGCATGGGGCATTTTTCGTTCTTTGCTAGTCTATTAAGTCAATGGGCATGCCCACATTTGGTGTATATCACTTGCTCCAATTCAATTCTCACTAGTTCATCTAGAAAGATATTATGATCTTAGAAGTCATAATTAGCTAGGATGTTCATGGTTCAACAAGTGGTTCACTATTCAACTCCACAAACACCCTCAAAGACGAGAATACTCAAAAATGGTCCCAACGAGAGAAACAGAAAAAAAATGTTGGGCGTATATGAACAAAATCCCATGTAAAAAGTAAAAAGGAAAAGATCCTATTTATAAGGAGTTGAATACTTTTAATGGCGTGAGGTTTTCTAGGAAAAATCGTGTGAGTTTGGCCCAAAACGGATAATATCACACAATATTAAGAGTATCTTTAGGCTATTTTAACCCAACTTGTATTGAAGCCAATGATTTAGGGGGACTATGAAGGTGGCAGAGTGCGACCTAGGGTCCCGGCTCAGTGCCTTTGCCCGTCTACGAGGTTTACGACTTTTACCCGTAGCTTTGAAGACGTATACACAGCCTTTGGACTTTGATAACCATAAATACTCAAGATCATGTGGTGGTACACAATTAATCTCCAACTTAGTCTGAAATTATTTTTGGGCGTGTGTGAACAAAGCTCCGTATGGAAAGTAAAACGGAAAAAGATTCTATTTATAAAGTTAGATACTCTTAATGTTATGAGGCATTTTGAAAAATATCGTATAAACTTGATCTAAAACGAACAATATTACACTATATTTCTGTTTTACCCAATAAAAGAGAGGATGACTTCACTAATTTATTGTGACAAAGAATATCAAATTGATCTTTAAAGTGCAACCGCTGACTATAGTGAACCTCAGTGAGCAACCACCAGCAAACAACTCCAAAATACACATAGGGCATTTTGGTTCTTTTTGAAAGTCAATAAGTAATGAGGCATGTCCACATTTGTTATATTCCACTTGCTCCAATTCAATCCTAATTAGCTCATCTTAGCAAATAACGCGTATCGGATGAAATAAATTATGCGATCTACTTTTTAGATTGAAGAATGAACGCTAAGGCTACAGTTTACCTTTAATGTTATGAGACCATTATTATGGTCATATTTATTTATTTTGTAATATGATAATTGTATACGGGTGAAATCAAAGCTAACACACATCCTGATTTTCTGGTGGGTCAAACGAAGCAAGGGTATGAATACATGGGATCAAAATCGAAGCTGGGAACTTCTTGTACCGAGGCCCGAAGGGAATGCTGATGAGTGAGGATTTTGACTACTTATTAACATCTTTTACTTTCATTTTAGTCAAAAAAATATTTAATTGTGTTCTCGAAAACTGATAAAAATATGCTTAATTGTAGGAATGGTGAGCCTCAAAGATGAAATCCGACTCAAGAAGGAGATATTTGAACCAAGGAAAAAAACAAGCGCAGAATCTCTAAAGTGCGGACCGCAGATTATCATTTGCGGTCGCAGAGAAGAAAATCCATCAGAGACCTGCGAGAAGTGCGGCCGGAGAAGCAAGGCAAGGCCAAAGGTTCAAAGAACATGCAATTCAAATTCCACAGAAGTGCGGATCACACAATTATTGTGCGGTCGCAGAAGATTAACTATGTGGCCGTAGTTCAATTATGCGGTCCGCAAAAGAGCCCAGTGCGGCCCCATTCAAAAATGTGCGGACCGCAGAAATAAAGAGATGCTACCGTGGTTCAGAATTTGCATACTACTGAATCAAGCACCTGCCACTTAATTGAGCATCTTATATCCATCTTTTAACACCACTTCATCACTGGTATGTACAAAAATCATTTCTAGAATTTTTTTTAATTTTCTTAGTTAGTCTAGGATTTATCATTTTCATGTCTATGTGGGGTGTAATTTGTGTTAGGTGAACTTTTAGTTGCTATTTGGGGAATGGGTAATTGGTTTATCATGTTTAAATTGCTTCTATAATGTTCGATTTATGCGTAAAAATGAAACCCTAAAGGACTGTGCCCGTTCAAATTTTAAAATGTGCGGCCGCACAAGGAATTGTGTAGTTCACAGAATGGAAAGTTAAGGGACTTTGGTTAGGAAAAAGTGCGGACCACACTTGAAATTGTTCGGTCCGCAGAAATTCAATGCAGACGCAGAAAAAAGTGTGCAGCCACAGATCGAGGCATTCTCTGTCATAAGAGAATTGCCAGTTTTCGGACTTCAATGTGTGGCCGCACTCAAAAATGTTGGGTGTACGCACTTTAGATGTGCGGTCACACTAAAAATTGTGCGGAACGCGGTTTCAGGCTTGCGGTCGCACTTGTAAATTGTATGGTCGCACAACCAGGACTACGGCCGCACTTGTAATTGTGTGGACCGCACTTCCCCACCCTGCAACTGGTTTTCTTTTGCAATCTAATGTTTACCTTCACTTGAACTATAATTGACTCTTGCTGCTGTTTTGTGTAGAATATGGTTAGATGACGAGGTCGTGGTGACACATCTAAAGAGAGAGGTGAGCCTTCTGGAGGTACAGCCAAAAGAATTTTACCCCTCGACCCCCAAAGAGTACTAGGAAAGAAAGCCAAAGTAGGCCGAGGTAGACATCCAGAACCCTCTGAATCAAGCTCATATGGCCCGTCTAAGGAAGCCTGGGAGGGAATTTCAGTGCAAGAACAACATGCTGTAAAATCACAGCCACAACTGCCTCAGGACAGATCCAACTGAGAAATGAGCCCACCTCTTCTGAGAGTACTTCTGAGGAGTCGGAAGGGAACCGTCAGGCTTCAGAGCCTTTATCTACACATACCCCTGCCCCACCAGCTACTATAGTAGATGTAATTGATATCCGAAATGATGGCCGAGGGGGTGACACCAGAGTTGCCAGCCTTGAGAGGTCGAAGAAGAAAGAAGTTTGGGAAGATAAGTTCGTCAGCCTAACTGCATTCAATAGGTTTCGATAGTGGTGGCCGTCAAGAACGCTCACTCTTGAGCATCAATTCTTGTTAAAAGATATTGAGAAGTACAATCTAGCCGTGCTGAGGCAATTCAGAGAGAGGAAAGGGTGGACATGGTTCACTCAAGATGTGGTGGATCCCAAAGAGTACTTAGTCCACTCTAGCCATGATACATGTTTTTATGCGCTTTCGATCATGTACTTCACATATTCAACATTTGTCTTAGATTGAACACCTACATATCAAAACGTATACCTGAGCACTGGGTTAACTCCCGAGTTCAAAAAACTCATTTGAATTTATTAAAGCTAATATAGAATGTTTCGCTTTGTCCGACCTCGACATGAAAGGGATCCCTCCGGAAGTGACCACTCATAAGCTGAGTTTGGACCCAAAGTTCCACACGGTTAAACATAAGAGGAGACCACAGTATGAGGTCAAGCATGCATTCATCAAGGACGAGGTATCTAAACTCCTTAAAATAAGGTCCATTCGGGGAGTTAAATACCTGGACTGGTAACGTAGTGTTAGTGCCTAAAAAGGAAATAAGCTAAAAATGTGTGTAGATTACAAAGATCTGAACAAGGAATGCCCTAAGGATTCTTTTCCTTTGCCTAACATCGATCGAATGGTCGCGCGACTGCCGGGTACGAGATACTTAGCTTTCTCGATGCCGATTCCGGGTACAACCAAATTCGGATGGACTCGGGTGATCAAGAAAAGACTTCTTTTATCATTGAATTCAGCACCTATTGTTATAACGTAATGACATTCGGATTAAAGAAGGTTGGTGCCACCTATCAACGCCCAGTAAATCGGATGTTCGAACAACATATAGGAAAATCAATGGAAGTTTATATTGACAACATGTTATTCAAGTCCATGTGAGTAGAAGACCATTTGAAACATTTGCAGGAAACCTTCAACATATTGAAGAAATACAATATGAAGCTGAACCCGGAGAAGTGCACATTAAGGGTCGGATCAGGAAAATTCCTTGGGATCACGGTATCAAATCAAGGGATCGAGATCAATTTCGGCAAAATCAAAGCCATATAGGACATCGTCGTGTTAGACAACGTCAAGGCCGTTCAAAGGCTGACCGGGCGTATAGCCGCCCTGGCCGGTTCATATCGAGGTTCTCAGACAAAAGCCATTGGTTCTTCTCACTCTTGAAGAAGAAAAAGAATAACTTTTCCTGGACCCCGGAATGCCAACAAGCTTTGGAAGAACTCAAACGGTACCTATCGAGTCCTCCCCTACTCCACACTCCGAAGGCGGATGAATAGTTGTACCTTTACTTGGCAGTTTCCGAGGTGACGGTAAGTAGAGTCTTAGTCCGGGAAGAGGAAGGTACGTAATTTCCTATTTACTATGTCAGTAGAACTCTACGCGAGGCCGAAACAAGGTATCCGCACCTGAACAAATTAGCACTGTCTTTGCTAAGCGCCTTCAGAAATTTAAAACCGTACTTCAAAATCCACCCCATATGTGTTGTAACATCTTACCCACTGAGGAACATCATGGCTCATGCACAAACCCGAGATCTCGGGCGGGTTGACCAAATGGGCTGTTAAAATAAACATGTACGATATCGAGTATCAACCCAAACTGCTATAAAATATCAATTTTGGCAGACTTCGTGGCCGACTTTATGTCGGCCTTAATACCTGAAGTCGGAAGAGAATTATTGCTAACCTCGGGGACTACCTCGACAATTTGGACCCTTTTTACGGACGGTGGCTCGAACGCAAAGGGGTCTGGGCTCGACATCGTGTTAAAACCACCTATGGGGAATGTAGTTAGGCAGTCTATTAGAACTATGAAATTGACTAACAATGAGACCGAGTATGAGTCCATAATTGTAGGCCTCGAACTCGCTAAAATACTTGAGGCCGAGTTGATAGAAGCTAAGTGCGACTCCTCCTCGTGGTAAATCAAGTGCGGAAATAATCAGAGTCGGCTATTACTGGATCAAAATGGAGAAAGATGCGAAGGAATTCATACGAAAATGTGACGACTGTCAGATACACGCACCGATGATCCATCAGGAGAGCTACTCCACTCAGTCTTGTCCCGTGGCCATTTGAAGTGGGGAATGGACATTGTCGGTCCCCTATAGTGGGCACCCGATAAGTCTCAATCCATACTATCATAACCGATTATTTTTCCAAATGGGTCGAAGATCAAGCGTTTGAAGTGTTTTTCGACAAGGTTTTTAACGAGGCAACAGTAAAACGTGCTAACTTAGATTCGAAGACTGATTTCAAACCGGAGTCAATGATTTTTCACTGCATATCAACAATATTTGAGCCCCTCTCAAGCTCAAGCTCGAATATTGGGGGCCATTACCCTCGGTTAAGGTTTTTAGCAAGGGAAAAAGAAAAACTTTATACGCTAGAAGCTAAGTCTTGGTGGTAAGGATTCATTGTAAGGGTCAAATTGTCGTATGAACCGTGCTCACATAGTCCACTCTATCCATGATACATGTTTTTATGCGTTTTCGTCATGTACTTTACATATTGAGAAATGAAAGAAAGTCCTGCCTTGCTAGTATGTATCTTTTGTTTCTTGAATTCCGGATCCTAAAGCCCACGAGCTATCTCTACTCGGGGTCTATCGAGCCCAAAGGCTACCCTGCTCGGGGACTATTGATCCCAAAGGCTACCCTTATTTGGGGACCGTCACCCGAAGAAAATTCGGATGACCCGGGCTAATGAATCCCGGAGGCACCAAACCTATTAAGCGGTGCCCAAAAATAATAGGCTAAGGCTGCTCTGAAAATGGCTCGGAGACGTCTGAAGTTCATAATCACAAAATAAAGCCTTCATAAAAACACGAAACATACTAAAAGGTTACCCTCGGCAAAACATCATCTAAAATTACTTGAAGATCTTGAAAACATCTGGTTGCACCAAGGTTTCAAAGCCTCGAGCAAACAATGTTGTATCGAAGTCGGGCTCCGTTCGAACCTCCGAGAGACGAACTCCCCATAACTACATTTGATTCTACGCTAAGGCATAAAAAACATTTCATGAATAGAAATTATAAAAAAAATACTAGAAGGTAAAGACATGATATTGCCAGAAAGGGAAAATTTCATACACACGCACACACACACAAGGGAAAACAAAAACTAAGAAAGCACGACGGCATCTAAGCATGATCTTCACTGGGGCCCGACTCATCCCCAGAACCGTCGGAGCCCTCGGAATCCTCGGAGCCTTCTGAACCCTCAGTCTTGTAGAGCTCCTTTGCCTCGACCTCGAGCTCCTCGATCTCGACTGACAGGTCAAAACCTCGGGCATGGATCTCTTAGAGGGTCTCTCTTCGGGACAGCCGCTTCACATATTCAGCCTTTGTCTTTGGGCGGGTCTCCGCTGCCTCAACGTCGACCTTGTATTGGGCCACCATTTCTTCGGCATCAGCGGAGGTTGTGTCTAATTTGGAATTTAGTGCCTCATATTCTCTACCGAGGGCATCCAACTCTGTGACGGCATAACTCAACTGTGCTCGAAGATCATCATTCAACTGGGACCATTTATCCTCTTTGTCCTTCGCCACCCAGAGTTGGTTCTCAACCGATGCCTGCTTCGCCTTCGCGGTTTCCTTCTCCAAAGCTAGAAGGTCCATTCTGCCTTTCCACCATTCGTTCATGGCCTTGACATTGTTCATCTCGGCTCGGAGCTGGTCGATCAGTTTGATCTTCTGTTGGACCTGCGAGGTTATGTTGTTAGTCACCATAAATAACTCCTCATTTTTAGCTTCAAATACCTTTACCTTTTCAAGCAGGTCAGCATGTTCCTGCTTCGTGGTCGAAGCTTCCTTTTGAGCCTTTTCCAGCTTGGCCTGAAGGTCTTTAAGGGCCCTGTCCTGTTTCCCACTGAGAAGCCTGTACATATTCTTCTTCCGGACCTACTCTATGAGCTCAAACTCGATCTGGATGATTTTCAAGCGGTACCGGAGGAAGCTCTCATGGTGAAGCACTGAGTCTTGTGGAAAAACAAAAGTAGTAAGAGACATTAAGACTTGAGCGAAATTCACAAGGGGGTGTAAAAATATTGATGTCTTACCCGGTTTAACACCTGCTACGCCTCATTGAAAAGACTTGATACGCCCATATTATTCATCTTTTCCTGTTCCTCCTCGGTCACCAGGCACCGGAGGTATTTGGCTACACCCACCGGAGCAGATAGGACCTAAGCATCCCCCGGGACCGTAAGAATGACTATTCTCTTGCAGTCGGGGTCCACGCTCGGTGCGGAAAATTATTTCGCCAACTTTGGGCTTGAACTCGGCCCGCTAGCTCCCGAGGGAACATCTTTCTTCAGGATCTCCAGGTCGCCCAGCCCAAAAAATTCCTCCAATGTAGACATGTCCATACCATCGAAAAAGGAGTTGAGGGGGTCATATGAACCCTACACTACCTCACTTGATTTTTATTTGCCCGCTTGGGCCTCCTCAAGCATTGACGCGGTATAGGAGGGTGTGTCTATGATGTCTATGACACCTATCACCTCCTTAGGACGAGAACATCTTCCTTGGAGGTCGCAACCTCCATCTCCCCCTCAGGTTCCGAGCCTGAAGGGGATCAGCCTCGTGGCCCCCTTTATCGGTCGTAGCTTGCTCGGGTCGATGCATGGGCGACAAAGATGTTGTCTTTTTCGGGCTCATCCCGGAGCTGATGGAGATAACCATGGTCCGGTACCCTGGACTTGGTATTCTTCTTGGGCTTCCAGGCTCGGGTGGCCGAGCCTTTTCTTCCTCTTTCCCTCGAGATTCGGAAAACTCGAGGAATTTATCTTTTTATTCTTCTCATCCTTCACGGTAGCCTTGGGTTGTCCCGAGATGGAGGGCTTAGCAGGAAGAGATGGATCTTCATCATTATCGAGCGACCTAATTTCAGTGGTCTTAGGCAGATCTGTAAGAAAAAAGGAGAAGTTAACACTATGTAAGTTAAAAGCGTGATGATAACCATTCGGGAAGGAACCCAACCATGAGCACGGGACTCCTGTATGCCCTTTGATAGCTTGCGCCATGCGCGCTCAAAGTAAGGCATCTTCTTACAAATCCCCTTGATCGACTCCTTGAACCAGGGGATTGCATCTGGAACTTGAGCAACGACTGCACGACCACAAACACAAGCGATGAGAAAAAAGAAATAGAATGGGAGGAATATCCAAGAAAGATAGTACTTACAAGATGTGTTCCACTCCTCAGGGAACGACATAAACTCGTGGGGGGAACCAGGTCTTCTGTTTTCACCCCACCGAGCTGCCCCTGCCAACCTCGATCTCGGTCCTCGTCAATGCTCGAGAAAGGAGCCTTACTTTCTCGGTAGACGATCTTGATCAGTATCTCTCGAAAGATTCGGGGATTTATAAATAGAGTAGGTGGTCGAGGGTGAACTGGCGAGACTGATGTTGTTTACGAAGTAGCGCAAGAGGATCACGATCCTCCAGAAGGATGGGCGGACCTGACCAAGACACACCTCGTATCTCTTGCAGAAAGCAAGATATACAGGATCCATAGGGGCAACCATGAAGGGGTAAGTGTAAACACTCAGGTACCCCTTTAGGTGAGTGGTTATATCGTCGTCGGTCCCAGGGACAACCACGTCTTCACCCTCCCACTTACAATCCGCTCGGACTACGGGTAAGGTTTCTTCGGTGATAGAGCATATGTATATCAATGCTCCCTCGCCCCGGTCTTGTTGTCTAGAGGCCTTCTCGACCTTGAATTCATCCCCGATTAAACAACCCCCGGTATAAATCTTTTCATGGGGGACTCTAGGGACACCTCGGGAGCAGTCACCTCGGCATCTGCGGCCGGGTGGAAAGATGAACGGGCAGCCTGTTGAGGAACTGGTTTGGAAGTTTTAGCCATTGTGATCTGGGAAGATATGAAGATTTGAAGGAAAAATATGAAGGTTTGAAGAAAAGAGTAGGAAGTTTTAAAGGTCGGATGAAGATCTGGGTTAGAAATCTAAGAACAAATATGAAGATTTGAAAATCAGAGATAAAGATACGAAGATTTGAAAAAGTTGAAAGTCGCTAGAAAATTCGAAGTTAAAAACTAGGATCGGAAAGTAAGAGAAGTATAAAAGGTCGAAGCTTTTATAGGGGAAAATGTAATCAATAGACGACGTTTCACATTCGAAGGCAGCCGGTCAATGATCAACACATGTCCCAAGTCAGAACAGCGCAACTGATGGGGCGTTTGGCTTATCCTTCATATCGATGGGAACGTACGAAGGAAGAAATCGGGGTTCATCTATCATCTCATCATTTCAGCGAACCTATTCTCAGGGAAACGAGGGGACTATATGTATACGGATAAAACTGGAGCTAACACATACCCCAATTTCCCGGTGGGTTAAACGAAGCAAGGGTATGAATACATGGGATCGAAATCGAAGCTAGGAACTTCTTGTATCGAGGCCCGAACGGAGTGCTTGCTATTGGACTTGATGAAACGATGCATCCTGGACCGGGATGAGTTCTGAGACTTTGGGAAGTGCATGAACATTTGTAGGCGACAGATAGAGGGTCATGATATCCGGAACCAACTGAATATCACGATGCGGATCTCGCTCGATGGAAATTACGAATCAGTAATTAATGAGAGAGGAGGATTTTTATTTTTTTTATTTTTTAGCAAACAAGGATATTTATATTATTACTACATAGGGTTCAAAATATTACAACCATTGTCCGTTTCACTTAGGACACATTTGTTACCTAGACTTGCTAGAATATTACAAGCATCAGTAGTTAAATATTTCACAAAAACAAAATATTCATTTTGATCCCTCCTTACTAAAGATTCCACAAAATGTGGAGGTTGCACATAGTACTTTTTCATCCTTTCTTGTGCATCAGTCTTCTTTTCTAGAGTATATGCCACTTCATACTCTTCCCTGAAGACGTGTCTGAGGCCACTTCCTTCTCCTGGTGGATTAACAACCTGCATGCGTTAACAATATCATCATATATTTGGTTTCCTTGGTGTATACATTGGATTACCTTGGTATAATCTGTTTCTATTTCAAGTGGGAACAATTTCCATTCTTGAGCAGTTTGCAGTCCTTCAAGTAGCACAAAAAGTTTTGATTCCAAAGGTCCATTTGTATGAGTGGGTTTTATAAATCCCACAATCGAACTCCCACTTGTGTTTATGAATACACCTCCCAAGCCACTCTTTTGGTTGTTATTGTAGCTCGCATCTATGTTTCTGAATAGACTTGTACTAGAGGTGAAACTCTCCTACTATATAAAGAAGAAGTTTTTTCTTGGATAACACACATTTTAACACGCAAACCGAGAAAATCAAATTCATTTTTCTGCTTTCTAGCTATTGAAAAGTTCTTATTTTATTGTTGTTCTGCATACACAATTGGCTTCGAGTTAAGGGTCCGATCGAGCAGAGCTCCTGTTCATCTTAAATCTGAGCCCGACCGTAACATCACGATTGATTTGGTTATTCGTTTCATTTTCAACTCGTTTATCTAACATTCTTGATTATTTGTGTTGAATCAATCCATATATCCTTAAAATCACATACATATTTAATTGTTATCCGATTTAAGGGTAAACAATGATCATATTTATTTAGGAATATGTGGAGGGGGAGGGTTAGTATGATTTCTAGTGGTTGATGATTGAACAAATTTAAGAGATAGCGTAATCATTCTTTTCTTTCTTTTTTGGTAATTAAAATTTTTTTGGGTAAAATTGTTAGTTTACAAAGTCTAGCTTGATACTATTTGAAGGAAGATATATATATATAAATAATAACTTTGAAGTGGCAAAAGTTGGAGAATCTATAGGCAAAAGAAGTGAAGTGATAAAATATGCCATTAGATTTTGGGTTTTCAAAAAAGAGCTTAGGAACTTTTTGATAGGAAATCCTAGAGCTTTTACCAGTATATTGCCATGTTAAGAAAAAGAACAAAAAGAAAAGCATTTTCAACAAATTTTGAACAAGCACCAGTGAGTGCAATCAATTAGAGAACAATGGAGCGCTTAATGCCAAATGGAGAAACTCCTGGCGAACAATCCTTTTTCCCTAAATGGATTATACATGACGCGAATTTGAATTAGTTAGGTCATTAAATTTGAATTTAGATGCTTAAACGGAGTAATGTGGTATGTAATAATTTATATAATTGACTCCAATTTGTTTTGAAGTGAGGCATAATAACAATAGTTGTTGCTTAACTCATGCACTAACATATTACGTGTGAATATCTATTTCTACTCCATCTTTTGTATACAAATTAAACTTCTTCGAAATAGTTGAGTCAAAATTTTTAAGAAAAAGTATTTTTATAGCTGCTTCTAAAATAATAGCAGATAAAATATTTTTTTTTTGTTTTAATTTAAATGACACACTTTCTTTATTAGTCCGTTTAAAAAAATGACACATTTCTATATTTAGAAAAAAATTAAGTTTAATATTTTCATTTTACCCACTTTATTATTAATAAGAAGTTTTTATAGCCGCATAAATATTATAGTCACACAAAGCTTTTGCCCCTTAAGCTTTTAGGATCACATATTTCAAAAGTCTTTTTTTTTTCCTTAAATTTTGTGCCAAGTCAAACTACATCATCTAAATTGAAATAGATGGAGT
>ML327038.1:0-125707 GCA_005239505.1 Nicotiana paniculata
TGTGCAAAAACCATTCCCCCCAAGTGCGGCTCCGAAGCCCATCCCAAAGAAGTTCAGGATGCCCAATATACCTAAATACAACGGGACCTCGGACCCCAATGAGCACGTTACCTCTTATACATGTGCCATAAAAGGAAATGATTTGGAAGACAATGAAATCGAGTCACTATCGCTAAAGAAGTTCGGGTAAATCCTATCGAAGTGAGCTATGATTTGGCATCACAACTTGCCGCTGAATTCTATTGATTCGTTCCCTATGTTAGCAGATTGGTTTGTAAAAGAACACACTGGCGCATAAAAGGTTGTAACGAGAAAATCAAATCTCTTCAAAGTGAAGAAGAGGGATAACGAGATGCTAAGAGAGTTCGTATCTCGATTCCAAATGGGACGTATGGAATTACCACCAGTTACCAACGATTGGGTTATTCAAGCTTTCACCCAGGGATTAAACGAGCGGAGTTCGATCGCACCACGCCAGCTGAAGCAGAATTTAATAGAGTACCCGGCTGTGACTTGGGCAGATGTTCACAACCGATATCAATCGAAGATTAAGTCGAGGACGACCAATTGGGAGCCCTCTCAGGTTCAGTGCATCCAAACCGGTCGACGGGTAAAAAACCAAAGAGATGTTGACAGATAATCCAGGTCGAATAAAGATCGGTATCAACCATATGTTTCAGATAGAAGGAATAACCATCTGGGACGCAATCCCGCCCGGAATGATCGAAGGGGTGATCGAGGGCAGAACACTCGGCGACTCATGAGCAAAACTGGTTTCGACAAATATGTTGATCCCATAGAAGCACCTCGATTATCGGAGTAAAATTTTAGTGTCGATGCGTCGGAGATTGTATCGGCCATTGGAAGGATCAAAGACACTAGGTGGACCAGACCTATACAAACCGATCATTCTCAAAGAAATCCGAATCTAATTTGCAAATATCATGGCACACATGGTCATAGGACCGAAGACTACAAATAGTTAAGAGAGGAAGTAGCTTGGTTGTTCAACGAAGGCCATCTTCGGGAATTCCTCAGTGATCGAGACAAAAATCACTTCAGGAAGAGATACACCAACATAAAGAACGAGCAAGAAGAGCCTCTACATGTTATCCACATGATCGTCGGCGGGGTCGACATCCCACAAGGCCCTATATTCAAACGCACCAAAGTATCGATCACAAAAGAGAAACGACCTCGGGACTATATGCCCAAAGACACTCTAACATTCAACGACGAAGAAACGGAAGGCCTCTCTCGGCCGCACAACGACCCTGATACTTTCTATTTTGCTAAATAAAATTCAAGTTAAACGTGTTCTCGTGGATCCAGGTAGTTCGGCGAACATAATCAGATTGATGGTCGTAGAGCAGCTCGACTTGTTCGACCAGATTGTACCTGCATCTTGAGTCCTAAACGGCTTCAACATGGCTAGTGAAACAACGAAAGGGGAGATAATCCTACCGGTGAAAGTGACCGGGACCATCCAAGATACAAAATTTCATGTCATCGAAGGCGACATGAGATACAATGCACTACTCGGAAGGACATGGATCCACAACATGAGGGCAGTGCAGTCGACCCTTCACCAAAAGATGAAGTTCCCAACAGTGGATGGTGTGAAAACAGTTTATGGGGAACAACACGCTGCAAAGGAAATATTTGCGGTCGACGAGGTGACGCCGATACTAGCGCCTTCGACCTCAGAAAAGCCGAGCACCAAAGATAAGCAAGCGGCCAAATAGCAATCACCGTCCCCAACCTCGACTGAATCAGATAAACAGGTAACCGGAGAAGAAGAAGAGGATTTTGTCACCCCTCGAACTTTTGTCGTTCGCGAAGAATCAGATGCAACCAAATCAACGGTCGAGGAGCTGGAACAGGGGATATTGATCGAGTATCTACCCGAACAAAAAGTATACCTGGGAACGGCGTTAACCCCCGATATCAAGAAAAGACTCATTCAATTTCTTATTGATAACATGGATTGCTTTGCATGGTCCCATTTAGACATGACATGAATCTCGCCCGAGATAACAACTTATCGGTTGAGGTGAAGCACGCATTAATAAAGAAATAGGTAACCAAACAATCATTTGATCTATTACAATCATTTAATTCCTCTGTTTATTTATCCATTTATCAATTGACGTTGAATTAGATCACGTATCCTTATAACCACATTACAAGTTTAATTGTTACTCGTATTTCGAGGGAAACAGTTTCCAATAGCTTCTTTAGCAGTGTACCAAAAGGGAGGTACAAAATTATCTTTTGGATCCATTTGATTTTTTTGTGTCTTAATTTAGGTGGAACAAATAAAAAAAGTTGTGAACTTTAATTAAAAGAAGTATACAATGTATTAAGAAATTAGCATTTGAAAATTGTGGTGTAAGATATGACAGGTGAGATGTTAAAATAAAATAATTATTACATATAAAAATTAATAGTTTTAACATACTAAACGGCAAAGTAAGACATAAAAATAAAAACAAAATTTTATATTAGTTTCCAAAAACTTAATTATATTGATTTGTAGTAATATATAAATTTTAATTTTAATTTTTTTTTAAATTATAGTATTTTACGATACTATCTATATAATTTTTACTTTTTATGTAATTTTTGAAAATAAATTTTGTAGTACTTTTTATGGAATTTTTAAATAATTTAAATTTTTAAAAATTATAGTAAAATCACATTTAAAATTAGATATATTAACCACATCCTTCATTCGGTTACACAAATTGAAATGGAGAGTAGTTTTTTAACCTTCTCTTTTTGTTAAAGTCTTTAAAAAAATCTTTTAGTAAGTACTTCCTCCATTCACTTCATTTGTTCACTATACTAAAAAAAAAAAAATTCACTTGTTCATTTTAGCAAATCAAGAAAAATGCAATCTTTTTTCTATGTTATCTTTATTATTAACTACTCATTTTTAAATCATTCCAAAGACTTTTTGAAATGTTATCATTGATATGTGTATATATACTTTATTTATTTTTTCTTAAAGGAAGTGTAAAGTCAGAAGTACACAACGTGAGAGTATGTCTCACTGCCAAACATCTTATAATAGTGTAATGATTAGACCATTGAAGCTCATTTTTTTCAACAGAATAATAATTCTACCACTCAAACATATCTCTATACGGTCAGAACGGGCATGCCCATCTTATGACTAATCGAGGTTGGATCATGATAGGTCACAGTTCGGTCTCGTGTTAAATCGAGCCTCAGTACGGAGTTAGATTGTTGAACCCTTAATTCAGAGACCAATCAAGGATGAGATAATCCAAAGCCGAAACCAATCAGAACGGAGATCGAGCGAGATCGATAGAGGTTTACTTAGTCAAGTAACGGTAAGCCGAAATATTTGTGATCGAGCAAGGCGGCACATATCAAGATGAGGCCGCTTGATTAGCCAATCATGTGGTTTCTTATTGTATTTAGAATTATACCATAAGTAGAACTCCCCTACTATATAAAGGGGGTCTAATCATTATAAAGACAACAGATTCACGCAATTCAAAGCAATATACTATTCTTTAAGCCCTCAATACTCCGTTATTTCATTCATGTTTCACTTTGCTCATTCATTTGGTTCGAGGGTATCTGTCTTGAGGGCCAAAGCTGCACGTCTTATTTGGTTTGCTTTATTATACTTTATAGTCAATTTTAATATCAATTATATATTTTCTCAGTTTGTGCTAAGTGAAATCACGTGTCCTTACAACCACATATAAATTCAATTGTTATATGTTCTTAGGGTAAACATTTTGGCGCCTAGTCACCCACCGTGGGGCTAAGGATAATAGTTATTTCCTGGTACTAGCTTTCGTAACACACACTATATTATACTTGTTCTTGCGAGTATCTTTGATTCCATGATCATCATGTTGAACTCTCAAGCATCACCCACACAAATAGACAATGACCTTAGTTTCCACGGCGAGAACGACAACATAGTCGTCCCAGGAAACAAAGTACCTCCAACTGACCTCGATGGAGTCCCGGTCGTAGACCCAATCGACGTCAGTTCCTATGTTTCCATTAACACAAATCTGGCTGTCGACCCCGAAAATAGCGTCTACAGAGATGTTCAATCAGCCGGTAGGAGCGCGCAGGGTGGCAAAGAAGGCGGAATCAACCTTCGTGTGATATTCGAAATGTTGCCGGCTCAACAAGTTGCGATAGCACAACTCCAAAATCAGAACCATGCACCGAGCAGGGCCGAGCCCGAGCCGTCAGAGGAAGTTGTTCATAAAGTCGAATCGATGTCAAGAAGATCAAACAAAAATAAACCAGGGACCGACCCCGCTAGCATGAAGATGCTCGAGGAGCTGACAAAGCGAGTTAAATTGGGGGATAAGAAGATTGAAGAAAATGACAAAAAGGTGAAAACCTATAACTCCGGAGTTGATCAAATTTCAGGAGCACCACCGATTTTGAAGGGTTTGGATTCAAAGAAGTTCGTGCAAAAGCCCTTCCCCCAAGCGCGGCTCCTAAAGCAATTCCCAAGAAGTTCCACATGCCAGAAATTCCCAAGTGCAATAGAACGAACAACCCCAACGAAAATGACAATTCTTACACATGTGCAATTAAGGGGAACGATCTGGAGGACGATGAGATCGAGTCCGTATTGTTGAAAAAATTTGGGGGGACCTTATCAAAGGGAGCGATGATATGGTACCATAATTTGCCACCTAACTCCATTCATTCTTTTTCCATGCTTGCAGATTCCTTTTTTAAAGCATACGTCAGAGCTATAAAGGTCGAGAATAGGAAGTTGAACCTCTTCAAGGTAAATCAGAAAGATAACGAGATGCTCAGAGAGTTTGTGTCTCGGTTCTAGATGGAACGTATGGATCTACCTCCGGTTTCCGATGATTGGGCCGTTCAAGCCTTCACTCAAGGATTAAATGTACGAAGTTCAGTGGCTTCACAGCAATTAAAGCATAACTTGATCGAATACCCAGCTATCACCTGGGCCGATGTGCTTAATCGGTATCAGTCAAAGATTAGGGTCGAATACGACCAGTTGGGGTCCCCTTCCAGGTCCGTTTATCCTATTAGGCTTGTTGACAGAGTCAAAAAGGATATTGACTGGGAACCACAGTCAAACAGGGATCCTTACCAGCCATATAATGGAGATAAGAGAAACAACAGACCTGGACGCAACCCCATTCGTGGTGAAAGGAGAAATAATCGAGGTTAGAGCTCTCGAGGGCTCATGAGAAAGAATGGTTTCAATAGGAATGTCGAGCCCAAAGAAGCACCACGACTGTCAGAATATAACTTCAATGTTGATGCATCAGCTATCGTATCAGCCATCAGACGCATCAAAGATACTAGATGGCCTCGACCTCTGCAGGCCCATCCAGCCTAGAGAAATCCCAATCAAATGTGCAAGTATCATGGCACCCATGGCCACATGACAGAAGATTGTAGACCACTAAAGGAGGAAGTAGTCTGGTTGTTCAACGAAGGGCTACATTCGGGAATTCTTAAGCGATTGTGTCAAGAACCACTTCAGAAATAGAGATTCAAACAGACAGAACGAGCAAGAAAAGCCACAACACGCGATCCAATGATTGTTGGAGGGGTCAATATTCCTCAAGGAACGGTATTTAAATGCACCAAGGTGTCGATCACAAGGGAGAAGCGAACTCGGGATTATGTACCAGAAAGAACCTTATCTTTCAATGACGAGTATGCAGAGGGGATTGTGCATCCCCATAAAGACGCACAGGTAATATATGTACTTATGAATAAGACTCAAGTTAAACGTGTTTTAATTGATCCAGGTAGCTTGGACAACATCATTCGATCGAGAGTCGTTGAACAACTCGGCTTACAAGATAAAGTTGTGCTCGCGGCCCGAGTCCTTAACGACTTCAACATGTCATGCGGAACCACCAAAGGTGAGATAACTTTTCTAGTAAACGTAGCCGGGACCATCCAAGAGACTATGTTCCATGTAATCGAGGGAAATATGAGGTATAACGCCCTGTTCGGGAGGCCATGGATCCATAACATGAGGGCGGTGCCCTAGACCCTTCACGAGGTTCTGAAGATCCCGACACCAGAGGGAGTTAAAATGATATACAGGGAGCAACCCGCTGCCAAGGAAATATTCGCAGTCGACGAAGTGATACCAATATTGACACTCTCATCAACAAAAGGATCATATTCAAAGGGAAAACGGGAGGCAAAATAGCAACCAAAGACACCGACCTCAACCCAACCAGAGAAGCAGGGAACTAACGAGGATGATGACTATGGGTCCCTCGATCCTTCATAGTCCCCAATAATTCCGACGCCACCAAGTCGACGGTAGAAGAGCTGGAACAAGTCACATTAACTGAACATCAGCCCGAATGAAAGATATACCTGGGCACAGGGCTATCCCCCGAGCTTAGGGGAAAACTTATTCAATTCCTTAAAACTAACATAAATTGCTTCGCTTGGTCCCATTTCGATATGACAAGGATCCCATCGGAAATCACCACTCATAAACTAAGCCTGGATCCGAAATTTCATCCGATGAAGCAAAAAACAAGACCCTAGTCTGAGACCAAGCATGCCTTCGTCAAAGATGAGGTAACCAAACTTCTTAAAATAGGTTCCACTCAAGAAGTAAAATATCACGAATGGTTAGCAAATGTAATAGTACCTAAGAAGGGAAACAAACTTAGAATATGTGTAGATTACAAAAACCTGAATAAAACATGTCCCAATGATTCTTTTCCTTTGCCTAGTATCGATCGCATGATCGATGATACGACCGGCCATGAGATTCTTAGTTTTCTCGATGCCTATTTCGGGTACAACCAAATACAAATGAACCTGGAAGATCAGGAAAAAAGCTCGTTTATCACTAAGTACGACACCTACTACTATAATATAATGACATTCGGACTAAAAAATGTTGGTGCAACTTATCAACACCTAGTAAACCGAATGTTCGAAGAACAAATAGGAAAATCAATGGAGGTCTATATTGATGATGTGTTGGTTAAGTCCCTACGAGCAGAGGACCATTTGAAGCATTGCAGGAAATGTTCAGTATACTAAAGAGATACAACATGAAGCTCAATCCAGAAAGTGTGCGTTCGGGGTCAACTCTGGAAAGTTTCTCGGCTTCATGGTATCCAACCGAGGAATCGAGATCAACCTCGATAAAATCAAAGCTATCGAGGATATCACGGTAGTAGACAACGTAAAGGCCGTGCAGAGGTTAACGGGGCATAGTCATCATGAGGTGATTCATCTCAAGATCCTCAGATAAGAGTCACCAGATCTTCTCATAATCGAAGAATAAGAATAACTTCACGTGGACTCCAGAACGCCAACAGGCCTTGAGTAGCTAAAATGGTACTTATCGAGCCCGCCGCTGCTTTACACGCCAAAAGCGGGCGAGCAGCTTTACTTGTATTTAGCAGTATCGGAGATGGCGGTAAGTTGGTCTTGGTCCGAGAAGAACAAGGTACACAATTCCCTATCTATTATATTAGTTGGACCTTAGGTGAGGCCGAAACCAGGTATCCCCATCTAGAAAATTGGCGCTCACTTTGATAATGCCTCTAGGAAACTAAAACCATACTTTCAATGTCATCCCATATGTGTTATAACTATTTATCCACTTCAAAATATTTTGCATAAAACCAAAATTTTGGGTAGTTTGGCCAAATGGGCCATAGAAATCAGTAGGTACGATATTAAATATCGACCCCGAACAACCATCAAGTCACAAATCTTGGCAGACTTCGTGGCTGACTTCACGTCGGCTCTTACGGACGGTGCTTCGAACGCAAAGGGGTCTGGACTCGGCATCGTGACTAACAATGAAGCCGAATATGAGGCCATGATTGCAGGTCTCGAATTAGCCAAAAGCTTGGGAGCGGAGGTGATCAAGGCCAAATGTGACTCCCTCCTCATGGTGAACCAGGTTAACGGAACCTTTGAAGTTCGAGAAGACCGAATGCAGAGATACATGGATAAGCTACAGGTAACTCAACACCGATTCAAAGAATGGACTTTATAACATGTACCTCGAGATCAGAATAGTGAAGTTGAAGCCTTTGCAAACTTAGGGTCATCGGTCGAAGACAACAAACTTAATTTGGGGGCTGTCGTACAACTCATGAGATCGGTGGTCGAAGAAGGTCATGCTGGGATAAATTTCACAAGTTTGACATGGGATTGGAGAAACAAATGCGTAGAGTATTTAAAGAACGAGAGTCTCTCATCAGATCCAAAAGAATTAAGAGCCTGCGCACAAAGGCAACATGATTAAACTTGACCGAGGACAGAACATTATTCAGAAGGACATTCGATGGTCCATTATCGATATGTCTGGGGCCAAGAGATACTGAATATCTTCTAAGGGAAGTCCACGAGGGCCCTTGCGAAAATCACTCTGGTGCTGAATCATTGGTCCACAAAGTGATCAGAGTCGGATACTACTAGATTGACATGGAGAAAGATGCAAAAGCGTTTGTTCGAAAATGCGACAAGTGCTAAAGGCATGCACCAATGTTTCATCAACCCGGGGAACTGCTCCACTCGGTCTTGTCCCCACGACTGTTCATGAAGTGGGGAATGGACATCGTTGGCCCTCTTCCATCGACACCAGGTAAGGCTCAGTTTATTTTATTTATGACTGATTATTTCTCTAAGTGGGTTGAAGCACATGCTTTTGAGAAAGTCAGGAAAAGTAAGTCATAGACTTTTTGTGGTACCATATCATATGTCGATTTGGGATGCCCTCCAAAATTGTGTGCGATAATGGAAAGCAGTTCATGGGAAGCAAGGTGGCTAAAAGTTCTCGAGGATCACAAGATCAAAACAATCCTATCAATACCTTATCATCCCAGCAGGAACAGACATGCCAAATCAACCAACAAAACCATCATCCAAAATCTTAAGAAGAGACTAACCTACGCCAAAAGGAAATGGAAGGAAATCCTACCCGAGGTTCTTTGGGCATACCGCACAACATCGAAGTCTAGTACCGAAGCTACCCCATTCTCATTAGTTTATGGTGCCGAAGCTCTAATATCGACCGAGGTCGGAGAACCTAGCATCAGGTTACGATATGCAATGGAAGAGTCAAATAACGAGGCCATGAATACGAGCCTAGAATTGTTGGATGAAAAACGTGAAGCTGCCCTCGTTCGATTGGCCGCCCAAAAATAGCGGATCGAGAGATACTAAAATCGAAGAGCCAATCTTCGTCATTTTAGCGTCGAGGACTTGGTGCTAAGGAAAGTTACCCTCAACACCCGAAATTCGAACGAAGGAAAATTGGGTCCAAACTGGGAAGGACCGTACAAGATTCTTGAGGTCATCGAAAAAGGGTCCTACAAGCTCGGAACGATGAATGGGGAACGACTACCGAGTAATTGGAACATATCACACCTAAAATGATACTTCTGCTAAGGTACGACCCCTCTCTATTTTCATTTTTATTTTAGACTAACACTTGTAGGTGGTCCACAAGAATCGACGGTGGATTTTTCGGCAGACGAAACGAAGTCTTTAGGTCTGAAAGCACGTGCTACACTCTTTTTCCCTTAGACCAGTTTTGCCCCTAATGGGTTTTTCGGCAAGGTTTTTAACGTGCTTACTTAAAATCAAGCCCGATTACAAATCGGCATCGAAGGACAATTCAACAATATCTGAGGTTCCTGTGCAATCAACCTCAAATACTGGGGGGGGGGTACCCTCGGATATACATTATCTTCGAATATCAACTCTAGCAAGGAAACTACTTCATAAAAGGAGGGTCTCGAGTCTCGATAGATAGGATTTATTGTAAGGGACAAACGGTCAGAATGAACCGTGCCCACATAGATTGATCGAACCCTGACTTAAACATGTACGCATGTATGACTATTTTGATCAAGAATAAAGAGAAGTACTCTCCTTGCAAACATCTGATGTTTAAATTTTTTCCTCTTTACATCTCTTAAAGAGATTCTTACTATAACGATCCTAAGGGCAATACTGAACCAACACACGAACGATCACTCTCTCACTCAGGGACTACCGTTTAGCTCAAACAACCCAAGTTATCAGGCCTCGGGGAAAAAAGACCTAATAGGCAGCTCCCCAATCTCTAAAGGCCACAACCACCACATTCGGGGATTATCTCTAGCAAGCCCAAATCTGGGGCAGGCCCGAACAAAATGGGAAAATGAGCCCAATGGAGATCCCGAACTAAAAGGCTACGACCAATTTAACACGGCTCGAAGATGTCCAAATTCTGTAACGAAAAAGGCCTTCGATTAACAAAAAATTCTTTCATAAACGGTTCTAAAAAGGCTACCCTCGGCAAATTCACAAATTAAAGACATCTTCGAGAAAATCTTCGATAATATCGATCCCCAGAAACTCTAACAAATGCAAAGGTTGTTCGGACCCTCGAACACTACCTTATTATCTCATGCTAAGGCATTTTAACCTTTGGGATACAAATTACAAAGCAAATAAAATAAAAACTTAAGAGCCGAAAGGGAAAAGAAAGCCTTGTATTTATATATAAAACGGTCTTCCTTACAAGGGCCAAATCGGCCAAGTCTAAAAAATAAAATTACAACAGCCCAAAACGGCCTCAGAAAAAGTGCAAAAATAAGAACAAAAAATATACTAAGTCCTAAGAGGCTTGGTCCCCATCGGAGGCAGCATCTTCGTCCTCAGGGTTTTCTCCATCTTCAAATTCACTGAGGCTATCGGAGTCATCCTCGGGGAAGGCTAGCTTCCGAGCCCGGTTCTCTTCTGCTCGGGCATTATCGAACTCGGCCATAATGTCGAAATACTGAGCTTGAGCATCCTCGAGGGCTTCCCTCCGAGCTTGCCACTTTGCATGATCTATCATGCTCCTAGCCTTGGTCTGGTTGGCCTCAACATCGATTTTGAATTGGGCCACTTTTTCATCAGCTTTAATATCGGCTGCCACCTCAGACTTATCCTCATCGAGCTTGTTGGCGGCCAAATCCAACTGTGGTTGGACTGTCTCTTTCATCGCGGCTAGGATACCCATGTTTCTCTTGAATGCCTCATACTCGGCCCATATCTCATTCACCTGCTTGTCGAACCGTCCGATTTGTTCAAGCCTCTGTCGGATATGCAGAATCGGGTCATTAGTCGTTATCTCTTTTCATCTTCACTATCATGAAGCATTCGGAATACCTGTTCGGCCATGTCAATGTGCTCGTCCCGAGATGCAACCAAATCGGCCTAGAGTCTTTCACTGAGGAGCCTATAAGTGTCGCTTTTCTCAGTAAGGCCCCAAACCTCGCCTTATGATCCTCTCGAACCCTGAGGAAGGCTTCATGGTGGAACACAAAAGCCTGCAAGTAAGGAAGAAGATGTTAAGAATAATATACAATTCTAGGTATAAAAGAAGTAAGAAAGAGATTGTCGAAGATTACCCGATTTAGAGCATGTTGAGCCTCGTTGAACAGGAAAGAGTCCCCCACAGCGTTCATCACGGCTTGGTCCTCCTCGGTCACCAAGCCTCTTAGATAGCTAGCAACCCTGACAGGGTAAGAGAAGACTCGGGCATCCTCCGGGATGGTGAGCACTAGATGTCGTTTGCGTCTTGGGTTAACGCTCAGAGCCAGAAATTGGTCCACCAACCTTGAGCTCGATGAAGACCCAGTGGCACCCGATGATGGTATTTTCTTCAGCACCGGTAATCACCGAATCCTGTAATATCCTCAGAAGTAGCATTTTTGAGCCCATCGAAGAAACCTTGGAGATCGATCTGATGGCTATCCAGCATGCTGGCCTCTCGAATCATGGTATCCGAAATCTGGGGGGATTTCGAAATATCGACCACCCCGAGCTCGACTCCAGGGACCTCTTCCATTATTTAGGAAGCCTTGCCTCCATCCTCTCTTTCCACCATCTTAGTTGGGGACGGGGCGACCTCTGCTTTTTCTGATTCGGGGACCTCGGCCGAAGCTCCCTCATCAACTGCCTCCGGTTCGGAGGGCTCTTGTATCGAAGTTGTAGACCGCGCACGGGCCACTAGCCTGGAGTTATCTTCTTCTTCTTCGGACTCATCACTTAATTGACGGAATGAGTCCGAGGAAATGGCACCGACATTTGCCTTGGGCTTACGAGTTTTCCTTGTTGGTTTTTTCTTTTCCGAGCCCAATGGACTCGGAGCCCTTTTTCTCTTTCTCTCATTGGCTGGCTTTGGAGCTGATGGCTGGGGAAGGATTGACTCATCACCAGAAGGGGGTCTCATTGAAACATCCATCCAGGAATGTTCGGAGTAAGGCCTATGAAACACCAGGCCTTCGACCCACCGCTTCAATTCCGGAACCGGGTCCGACATCTGGGCCACAACTGCAAAATCAAAACAGAGATAAGCAAAGATGTAAGAAATGAAACTGTAAAACAAACATTCGAGGAGAAAATACTTATGATTCATGTCACTTCTCCGGGAACGGCATGTCTTCGGCGGGAAACAGGTATGACGTCCTTATTTAGACGAACTTGCCTATCCAGCCTCGATCCTGAGACTCGTCGATGCTGGAGAACGGGGCCCTGTTGGCCCAGCGGGCGAGCTTAATCAGTCCCCCTCGATAGAGCTGAGGACTGTAAAGGCGCATGATATGGTCGAGGGTGAAAGAAAATCCCTCGATCTTGCTCGAAAAAAACGGAGGAGGACGACGATTTTCTAGAACGAAGGGTGGATTTGGCCTAGGATGACATTATATCTTTTGCAGAAGGCAACTATGATGGGGTCTAAGGGACTAAACGTAAAGGGGTAAGTGTAAACACTTAGATACCCCTCCACGTAGGTGGTGATCGATTCCTTAGGAGAGGGAATGACCACATCTTTAGTCACCCAATTGCACTCCTCCTTGACCTTATCGCGAATGTCCTCGATGATGGTGCATATATATCTCGACATCGGCTCGCATCGGCCAGGCACCGATGGGGTCTTCTCTATCTTAAAATCAGTGACAGTTGGGCACCCCGTTGGAAAAAATTCCTCAAGTGGGGCTCCGACGCAGCCTCATCATCGGTGGGACGCGATGAAGAAACAACCTCTTTTTGCAGTACGATTTTAGACGTTTTAGCCATTTATGAACATCAAATAAAAGAGTAAGGGTGTTGATCAGAGTTCAAGGACTTTTGGGTATGAAAATTGTAAATTAAGGGGATTCTTTGAAAGCAAGAGCAGAAAAGGTTTTGATCGTAAAAGTTTGAATGAAAGAGGATTGAGGTTATTTATTAGCAGAGGGTGACGGTTCAGAATCGGTATTGGCCGACCAGAACCTGACAAGCATTTAATGCCTTGGTAGCTGGACCGATGGGACATCTCATCGCTTATGTCACAGTCGAGCTCGTCACTGACGCCATCACTCATAGAGATGGAGTTCGGGAATTCATGTCGTTTCTCTTTATCTTATTTATGAGAAACGAGGGGACTATCTATATAAGATCAGAACGGGCCTGCCCATCTTATGACTAATCGAGGTTGGATCATGATAGGTCACGGTTCGGCCTCGTGTTATATCGAGCCTCAGTACGAAGTTAGATTGTTGAACCCTTAATTCAGAGACCGATCAAGGATGAGATCAGCCAAGACCGAAACCAAGCAGAACGGAGATCGAGCGAGAACGATAGAGGTTTACTTAGTCAAGTAACAGTAAGCCAAAATATCTTTGATAGAGCAAGGATCACGGCGAAAATCTCGGCACGTAACAAGATGAGGTCGGTTAATTAGCCAATCACGAGATTTCTTACTGTATTTAGAATTATATCATAAGTAAACTCTCTTACTATATAAAGGGGGTCTAATCATTGTAAAGGCATCAGATTCACTCAATTCAAAGCAATATATTATTCTTTAAGCCATCAATACTCCGTTATTTTATTCATATCTCACTTTGCTCATTCATTTGGTTCGAGGGTAACCTGTCTCGAGGGCCAAAGCTGCACGTCTCATTTCGTTTGCTTTATTATACTTTGCAGTCAATTTTAATATCAATTTATATATTTTCTCAGTTTGTGCCAAGTGAAATCACGTGTCCTTAAAATCACATATAAATTCAATTGTTATCCGTTTTTAGGGTAAACAATATTACTTTTTAAAAATATCTTTAAATATAAAATTTGTGATTCGTTAAGCTTAACATAAAAAACAAATAATTAATGTTTTAGATTACTTTTTACATATAATTTTTTAAATATTTACATATCACTTTAAAATATTATAAGAATTCAAGCTTAAATTTATCCTTTCTTTTTCTATCAAACATTATAGTTCACCTTTTAGGGTGTGTTTGGTATGACATAAAATATTTTTCGGAAAACGTTTTCTCACTTTTCACTATTTAGTTGCATAATATAATTTGAAAAATATTTTCCTAAATATCACATTTTCCTGAAATTGAAGAAAAATGACTTCTCTAGAAAAATTTAGGAAAATATTTTTCCAAAAACTCTACCCATACATTTAGTTCTAACCCACTCCAACTTCAATTTTCTGCGCCATCCATCCACCCCAACTCCGTCAACACCCCCCTCCCCCCAAAAAAAATATTTTTTTCTACTTTTTTTTCAGTTTTTTTTTTCTTTTCGTTTTTCTGCACCACCCACCCACCCAAAACCTTCAACCCCCCTCCCCAAAAAAATATTTTTTTTTACATATTTTCAACTTTTATGCATTTTTTCATTTTTCAGTTTACAGGTTCGAAATTTTACGAGTTCGAAAGCTATGAGTTCGTAGGTTTATGTATTTGAAAGTTTGCGGGTTTAAAAATTATAGAGTTTTCGTGTTCGAATTTTTAGCGGTTTAGAAGTTTATGAAATTTGTAGGTTCGAAAAGTTGTGGGTTCGAAAGTTTATGACTCCATGTTTATTGTATCTATATTATTTATGAATATTCTTGAGAAGTTATTTTCCTTAATTTGCGTATCAAACACCGAAAAATGAGTAAAATTACTAATTATTTTTCAAAAAAGTATTTCTTGAAAAACATTTTTCAGGGGCAATATTTTCCGTAATACCAAACACACCCTTAATGGAAAGCATTTTTTCTCCCAAAGTAAGACGGCATTAACTCGAATTAGTAAGGTATTAAGGTGGGTATCGGATACCATGAGAGAAACAAAAACCAAAATTAACTTGAGATTCTTCTCAGGCACATCTGTTACCGCCAGAATATCCTAAATTTAACTGGCTCTAAAGAATATAAGATGACACTTCCCTTCATTTTTCACTCAATTATTATAAGGGAACAATGTCTACCTTAAGCTCAGTAGCTCGCTCAACTGCCTACAATGGCTTCTTCCAAAACCTTATTATGACTATGCCCATTACTCCACCACAGATTATAAAGAGAAAGCGAGGTTTAACCGTATCATCACTCTCCATTCCTCACAATAAAGAGACGAACAAATCTATGGAGGAAATGGTTCCAATTGTTTCAAACAGGCGAGTGCTGAATTTATCCATTTTGACGGTCTTATTGTGGGACCCTTTCTCAAGCTTCGCTGTGGCCATTGGTGGTGAGGTGTTGGAGCTTGAAAGATACATTGATTCTACTGAAGGTTTCACTCTCCTCAGACCTTCTTCTTGGATTAAGGTCCGTCCCCCTTTCTTTGCCCCTATTTTTGAAACTTGCAGTTGTAAATTGAGATTAGCCTTCGATTTGTTTTAGTCATAACAAAAATGTTATCATGACTGTTGTTGGACAATTCTTATTCTGGGCATCCCGGTACACTAGGCATCCCCGCATTCAAGCAGAGAGTCTGGGAAGGGTCGCAACCCAAGTGGTTTAGACACCTTATTCTAATACAAGCATTAGTGGGTGCTTCCATGGTTCAAACCTGTGACCTATAGATCACACAGTGACAATTTTTACTCTATCATGTAGAAACACATACACACACATGGTAAACGGAAAGGAAATAGAAGTACTTTCAGAGTCAGAGGCGGAGCTAGAAATTCAATTAATATAAGGAGATTAAAAAAAATACTAGAATGTCATAGTTGAAATTTGAACTTGTGATCTAAAGCAACTTTTACACCCCTATAATAGAATTTTACCATATGTAGGGGTTTACAATAGGTTATATATAACCAATTCTTTATTTTTTATATTTATCCTATTTGTACAATATAATTTTTCAACGAAAAGGATTCAATTGAACTTCCTTTCCTCTTACTAGCTCCGCCATCAGAGTTATACCGTATGAGGAGGTTTTGGAAATTGATTGTGCTGTTATTGGGTTCTGTAGGTTGATAAAGCTGGGGCAACTGTGCTGTTTCAGGATGCAAAGAAGGGATCCAACAATGTAGGCGTTGTGGTTA
Organism: Nicotiana paniculata; assembly: GCA_005239505.1. Classification (NCBI taxonomy): domain Eukaryota; kingdom Viridiplantae; phylum Streptophyta; class Magnoliopsida; order Solanales; family Solanaceae; genus Nicotiana; species Nicotiana paniculata. The sequence goes on from ML327038.1 coordinate 16,342, forward strand.
TCCCTGTAAAAATAACAACCCTTAGCCAATTCGGGACTCCTCAATTTGTGGCAGATAAGCTAATTCTGGCTGAAAAACGCAAGGTATCCTTTTACTTTTGCTGTTCTTCTCTTTCTGTTTCTGTTTTGTTGCTGTTTCGTAATTCCATTTTACTAATGAGGGATTATTCAACTAGCTTATATTGGTTTTTAACGAAGTACTTGGGTAGAACACAAAAAGTAGGAGTATTGATGAAGTCGAAAGTCTAGTGGTTATTGTTCATATATTTTGTTCTCGTAATCTCCATTTCCTTGTCAGTGTCATTTTTTGTGGGCAAACTATTTGTATGTAGTAGAGCAGCTCGCCCTCTAACTATAAAAGTTTTATCACTCACTTAAAACAATAAAGAAGAGAAAGCCATCTTATGTATATCTGTTGGGAATCGCAGTTGTGGGGGCACAACGTGTAATCCACTTGTGATTCTAAAGAAGGGTAAAGGAGGAGTCCTATCAGCAAGTAAGATTTTTAAGTTTGGGATTTGATAGAAAGATGTAAAGGTTATACTGTAGATCCTACCAGAAAAGAATATTAAAAAGATAAAATTATTTCAAATCACCGGAGAAGTAGAATTTGCAAAAAGGTAACATGGGTTGAGTGCTGCAATGTGTATTAATTCCCCATCCCTCATGTCTTAAATTCTTATCCATGAATGTTGGAAAATTTGGCTGTTGTAAAGGGCAGTCAGCGCACTAAGCTCTGGGAGAAGGGCTGGACCACATCGAGTCTTATGTACGCAACATTGGGTTTCATATACGCAACCTTACCTTGCATTGTTGTAAGAGGTTATTTCCGTGACTTGAACCCGTGCTTCCTGGCTACATGAGAGCTTATACACAATTTAATTGTGCCCAACAATATTGGCAACTAATAATACTATGTCTTCTTACTCTCAGGAGAGTACAAAGGAGGCTGAGGTGGTTGCAGTATCAGAAAGAACGGGAGAAGGAGGTCTTCAAGTGTATGAGTTTGAGTACAAGATTGATAGCACCAGAGGAGGGATGAAGAGGATATTGTCTGCTGCATTTGTGGCGTCTGGGAAGCTCTATCTGTTAAATATTGCACACTCTGATGGATTAGAAAGTCCTATCGACCCAGATAGAAGAAATACGTTGGAACAGATTCTTCATTCCTTTGATACTGCTCCGTCGACCTAAATACTCATAAGCTCATTGTTTTTCCCTCACCGGGCTTCATTTTTCATGCCTTCTACTGGGATCAAAACCAAAGGTATTTTCCCTTTTTTTTTAAAAAATTTGAGTCCTGTGTTGTAATTCTTTTACTTAATAGTGGCATCACAACTTGTCGAAGTGACATCACAACCTTGTCTCCAAGTCTTAGGTTTTTATTGAGCTGGAAGAGTATTGCAATCAATCAAGTACTCCGCAATCCGAAATATAAATTGGTGTTATCTACATAACTTATGTATCCATTCCGTTCTATTCGGGTCTATTTCATTCTAATACTAAATATATGTCTTTTAAGGCAAAGTAGGGGTTCTTTAAAACCATAAGTTCTCCAAATCTCACACTTATCCCTAATCTATAGATGACCGTCTTTGCCAACCAAATTGATATATACAAGCCATCACAGATATACATTTGCAATGTATGTACACATGAAAATCAGCTTGCGAAAGTCATTGGTATGTATATTTTATCCAGATATATGCAGTTTTAGAATTACAAAGAACATTTTAACCCATCTCCCCCGTCGTTCTTTTCAGTTATTACTGCATTCAGATTCGCTGATACTCTCCTGCTCACTGGTGAAGCAATCTCTCCAAAAAAATGCTTAGTTCTATGTTAAAATTTTTCGAGCAGCCTTTATACAGTTTGTTCCTTGTCATGTTATCGGTTCTGCAGAAACCTATGTCACTGTTAATCAGCCACTATTGGCTGAGGCTTTACCAAATGGTGTCAACATGATAATGACATCCTGGGATGATGGAAAGTTAGCTAAATGAACTTTTTTTGTAATAGAGATTTTTGGGCTTTCTTATGCCTCAGTAAGAACTTCCTATGGTCTGCAGAGGAGGTTGAGCCATCATTCTTAGTTCAGAACGGAAGTTGGAATATAGACCTTGGCACTACTCTTGGATAGTAAGTCTCACATATTTGGTTCATTGGATCGGAGGCCTAATTGTTGAAAATGTTATTGCATAGTTGGCATCCAAAGGTGTGGGCTAGTGGTCAATGAAGTGGCTGCAAACCTAGGAAATCAGGGTTCAAATCCCAGCTGAGTAAAAAAAAAAGGGTGATTTCTTCCTATTTGCATAAATCTTGGTGAAGGAAATTATCCGGTACCTGTGATGGTGGCAAGTAGCAGGTACTCGATGAAAAGTCGAGTTACACGTAAGTTGGTCCAGACATTACGGATATCCAACATTGTTGAGCTTGTGCCGAGTAAGATAGGGATTACGTCTATTCCCGGAGCTTTATTTCTTAAACATCTGGTCTTCTCAGTGTGTTTTGTTTCGCTTAATCATATACAGGGTGAAGACATTTAGTATGTGGTGCAATTGTGGATATGAATTTGGCACTAAAGTACTAAAACACATAGAAGCAAATGAATGTTCAACAGTCTTTGGTGAAGTTCTTTTAGCAGCTTTAGTTTATGTCATTTTACTAATATAATCTAGTGGAAGATGGTACAAGTTAGGGCTGTCAAATTTGGCCCAAGCCCAAATGACCAGTCCAACCGCCCCAAGGTTGGGCTTGGTTATTACTCGCCCATTTATTGCAATCGGATCATCTTGACCCAATCCATCTCAACTTATTTAAAGTTGGGCTAATTTTTAGCCTTAATTGATCTATGAGTAACTTTGCAAAAATATTTTAGAAATAATTCTTTTCTGTTTGATATGTTATATATGACCATAAAAAATAAAAAATTATTTAATAATTATAAAGTTCATATAAAATAACACATACAATCAGACCTCTCTATTACAACATCCGTATATAACAACCATTCACCATAAAAGCCAAGTTTTCCCTAGAACCGATTTTTAAGTTATATTTTACCTCTCTATAACAACAACAATCATATTTTAAGCATAAAGCTTTTTGTAAAGTTATCTCTCTATAACAGCTCTATAGAATCTTCAAGATTACTAATAATAATTCTAAAAGTATGCAATCTTTTCCATTGAACAAAGTTTCTATCTTGCATAAGACATAAGATTTGAAGATCTGCACATGATATATTTTTCATTGGATACCTTTTTGCTGGAAATTTAGACACGAATTTTCGCCAATTCAAACGTTATATCAATAGTAAGAGAATGAAATCTATAAAACAACTATAATTACAAAGTTCTTCTATCAATCTTGAAAGAAGTTATTTTCCTAGTAGCTTTAAAATGTGTGCCTTATAGTTTAAATTTTTGTTTGTTTAGTTATGAATTTATTAATGTTGTATTAGCTTTTTTCAATATATACCTAGTGAAATATGCGTATCTTATGAGATTTTAAATTTGAAGAATTTTCTTATCTTTTATAAGTAACAATAAAAAAAGAAAAATAATTAATTTTTGGCTAAGTTTTATCCATACCAACCAAAAAATATTTGAACGTCAAATGATATTATAGGTAACAGTCATCCGCTATAAAAACCAAAAAATATCGGAACAAACAAGGTTGTTATAGAGAGGTTTGACTGATTAAAGCTTGATAAGAGTTAGGCGGGTTGGGCTATGACCCAAATCTTAGCGTAAAAATTGTGCAGGGCACCCTATTTGGTCGCCCCCATTTAACCTATACCCACTTTTTAAAAAACTTTTAACTTGTACCCACTTTTTAAATAACTTCAGCTGCCCTTTCCCTCGCTAAGCTGAAGTTCACCAGTTAAGCTGAAGTTCGCCAATTATAAAGACAAAACTTCAACATACGGGGCTGAAGTTCCCCAATTACAAAGACAAAACTTCAGCTCTAGTAAGTGGGAGCTTCAGCTCTAGAGCTGAAGCTCCCACTTACTAGAGCTGAAGTTTTAGTCTTTGTAAATGGGGAACTTCAGCATACGGGGCTGAAGTTCCCCCAGTTACACCGGGGAACTTCAGCTCTAGAGCTGAAGCTCCCACTTACTAGAGCTGAAGTTTTAGTCTTTGTAAATGGGGAACTTCAGCATACGGGGCTGAAGTTCCCCCAGTTACACCGGGGAACTTCAGCTCTAGAGCTGAAGCTCCCACTTACTAGAGCTGAAGTTTTAGTCTTTGTAAATGGGGAACTTCAGCATACGGGGCTGAAGTTCCCCAATTACAAAGACAAAACTTCAGCCCCGTATGCTGAAGTTTTTGTCTTTATAACTGGGGAACTTCAGCCCCGTATGCTGAAGTTCCCCATTTGCAAAGACAAAAACTTCAGCTCTAGAGCTGAAGTTCCCCGGTGTAACTGGGGGAACTTCAGCCCCGTATGCTGAAGTTTTTGTCTTTATAACTGGGGAACTTCAGCCCCGTATGCTGAANGGGTACGGATGCAATTTTTTTTACAAAGCGGGTATAAGTTAAAACGTGACACAAAAAGTGGGTACGGATGCAAAAGCCCCATCTTGATCTAACCCATCTCAGTCCAAGTACTTTTTGGGTGGATCATTTGACCCACCCATTTATGACTCGGCTCATTTTGATCCGCCTAAAATCGACTCAACTAGCCCGTTTGACATCCCTAGTATAAGTTAAGCTTCTGCAAAACATTACTTTAAGGATAAATAGAAGTGCATGCCTTTCCCTTGAAGTGATGGTATTAGCATTGTTATTTCTTTACATGAAATGTTAAGGACATATGGTTGTGAGTGGCGTGGAAGTGGATTTATAAGCAACTGATGAAAGGTTTTTGTAATAAAAGTTGACTTTATTTCACACTTTTAATTGAATGGAGGGTGACATATTTATACAGTCTTCACTTAATTTCTCAGCAACTAGGGATACAAATTCCTTCAATAATCACTCGAAATAATTATAAAACATATTAATTTTCTATAGCATTTTAATCATGCCAGACTATTACGTATATACTCCACTCGAGCTCCATCAGTGCTTTAGCAAAGATTCTCCTAACTCTTTTACAATCTTGATTTGAGATAATTTTCTGATGAATCTTTTATGAATCGAAATGACAATTAATCAATGTGTTTAGTTCTTCTGAAATACTGGATTAGAAGCACGCAACATGAAGAGCAATTGGTTTTAACAACATAATTTGCAGTTCGAGTAGCAATCTTAAGACCAATTTTTCAACACAGATTGTGCCATAGCCCTGTATTTGATTAAACACTAGATTCAGAGACTATGCTTGTATCACAAATACCCCCAATAGAAACACAGTATCTAGAAGTCGATCACCTTCGAATTAAAACTCTATTTGTTTGTTCATAACGTCTTTCCAAAGTCTGCAATTTATTTAGTACTTGGTGAGAGATGATTTGATTTACCACACTGACCAACTATGTAATGTCAGGAGTAAGATTTTGTTGGTGAAATTTTATCAGAAAAGGTCGACCAAAATAATAAAAACAAAAATTAAAATTCCAACAGTAGGAAAGCAGAGTAAGTGCTCAATAGAGAACTAAATCTATCCTCATCACCCAAATTTTGGTGGTCGAGTGGGACAGGATGTAGAGGGTTGACCATTTGGCTGGCGAATCCTCTCCCCCGGCCCAACTGACACACGCTACGCCGACAATGTAAAGTAAATCCGCCGGAAAGCTCAAATAGCTAATTGTCAACTAACTAGAATGTTAACAATCATTAGTGACCGACCACTGAATCTATAGTTAACAATCCTGGAGAGAAGCATATACGATAGTATCAAATATGAAATGTGGAGCATTCATCAATGGAAGTGAAATGTCCTCCTAGTGAATGCAAACAAGTATAGCACCTACAAGTGTTTAGTCCATCCTTCCCTTCAAGATCTTCTCTGTCACTTCAGTTGGTGTACTGCAACCACACACAGATTGGACCAAATAAGATGGGAGTACCCAAAATAGATTACTTGCTTCAACTAATATGATATCATGAAATATGCCCCCCATTCCACCCCTAAGGACCAAATAACATAAATGGAAAAAGGAAGGAAAACGAGAGAGATGCATAAAGAGAGCATGTTAAAGTTTAGTACTCTACTTGGAGCTGAGAAATGTGTCACATAAAGAGTTAATGACAACCAAAGTCCTCGATCTTTACAAAAATAGAAGTGCAATAATAATCCCTTACAGCTTACGCTTTGAGGGAGAACTTCCACATGCAACAACTACAAAAGGTCTATTGCCTCCAACCAACCATCCCTCCGCCAGAACCCCTTCTCTCCACTACTGCTTAAGCTCCCAGCTCGTCATCTTCCAGAACCCAGTTCTCCCGTTCCTGAGCCTCAAGTAAGCACCCATACCTCCAACATTTGAAGGGCGATCATTTCATCACTCCCACCCAGCCACCTCCCCATGCCCAATAATGCGCACCATACTTTAGGCCAATCTTTTTTTATTTCTATTTTTAATAGGGCATTTTCCCAAAAAATACTCTAATCCTCTAAACATGGATGATTATCAGAGTAATTTTGTTTCGTTCAGGGACTACGGTAGATATTACTAAGGAGATATGATTAATAAAATGAGCATATGAAAGCAACTGAATACATACACAACATAAACATGTCCTCCCCAACCACTTAAACAGTCACGGTCCACTGATGACAAAAGTGCCTGAGAGATGGTCTCAAACAATTCTTCTGGTTCCTGAAATGTTACCACACAATAAAAAGCCTTAAAGCCAATAAAAATGAGAAATAAATGCATGACAAACACCAGAAGCATTGCAAGGAAGTACCAGATAGAAAAATTCTAAAGCATGTACATGTAATGTTGGATAGGAAGATCTGAACCTCGAGAGAATTTAAATACCTGCTCTAACAATTAACATGTACAAATTTAATCTTACTTATTTTGTTTATTAGTGAAAAATCATTTCAGTGACAACCTAAGTTGCGCGGACTCTTCGATTTTGGTTCCGTCCCCGTCCGGATACGGATACGGGGACATGATACGTCCTGGATACGGTCAACTGACTTTGGACACTTTGACCGGAATCCATCGACAAATTTGGGAGAAAAATTGAGATTTTGATTTATCAAAATCAAAAATAAAAATCAAAAATAAAACGGATTTAGAACAATGAAAGAATAATGTCCATCTCCAGATTGAATTGTACAATATTCATGTAAGTTTTTCACAGAATCTCTCAAAATTTACAATATTTTTATAGCTCTATGTTTTATTAGCCGAATTCCCGCACCCGTATCCATATCCGGATCCGCACCCCCGAAACTTAAAATTTAGATTTTGCCGAATTCGATACTCGGATCCGTCCCCGTATCGGATGCCCGCACCCGAGTCCGAGCAACTTAGGTGACAACACACCAAGCTGGTGTCAGAAACTATTTTAAAACGTGTGAGTGGCTCAACCACCATACTCTATCTGGCTATCCAATCATCTATACACACACTGTGTTCCTTCCTCTACAATCAAAAGAATATGTGATATGAAAATATTTTAAGAAACATCTTTGCACTACTACGGCTTAATCTCTTGCTCTCTTTCCAAATAGACCAAAAAACGCATGGTGGTTTACTTTCTCATGCTGCTTTGTCCTACTAGTCAATCCTCTGTGTTTTCTAACAGGCGATATCTTTGCCGCCTCATCAGCATCATCAAGTCAGATCAACTAAAAAAGTGCAAGATTCCACAACTGTGTTGTGAGCTGACAACATAAAAAGATGTGATTTGTATCCTTACACCACTCATTACATAAAAACACCAATGCAGATCTAATAAAACTGATTTTTCACCCATAAAGCAGCATCTTCTAGAAAGAGTAATTCGTCAAACCTGCTGGCAGTTTTACTAAATCAACACACAGAATGGTGACTACAAAGACTCCACGTTTTTTCTCTAAACGTGTCTACCAAATACACTAATCCTGAAATAAGCAGCACCTAGATGATTATCTCCATTAGGGAAGAAAAAATTGACATGTAATATATGTCAATCAATCTAGAGATTATGTAATTATAAAAAAATAAAAGCAAGAGCCGTAACAAACCAGATCAGGTTTGAACATGGCCTCACAGGCACCATATAGTGATTCAGATGCAGTACCAGCAACAACAAAATCTTTTGCAAGCTCCCTGCAGGACAAGAATAACATCCAAGTAATAATATTGTAAGCATGCAATGCACCGAGATCCCAGAAGAGTACAAAAGTCTCGATAATTTAAAACTTGAAGCAGTAGGAAGAAACTCAACATACTTTGCTCCGATAGCATCCATTGTGCAAATAAAAGGTTTGTCATCAGCTCCTAATCCAGCAATTACAGGTTGGCAAAAGTATGGACCAAACCTAGACAAAACCAAATGGATAATGCAGTTATTACAAGTGGAAGAAGCATCAATCATTGATGACCAGACAAACGCCCCAGACTCGAATTTTGATAGGTTTTGTCCAACAAAACATCTATTTGGAGTGAACAATTGTTATCAAGCTTGTTAATTTCAAATTCTTGCCTCACTGAATTTTTGAGATAAAATATAAACGAGGAGATGTTCGACAAGGAAGTTCGAGAGCTTGGCTTGATTATTTAATTTATCACTAAATATGGATCATACCCGTAAATTCATTGTGTGGGATGTTTAACATGTCTGCATGAGGGGATTGCACTGACAAATTCTGGGGTTAGAATTTTCTTTTAGAATTCAGTTGGAAAAACTAATGGAATGTAAGAACACATCATCCGAGGTGTTTTTTACCGACGTTAGAATTTGATCCTTCTTTTCTTCCAGGTACATCCTCCTATCTCGAGTAGCCTTCAGATACGATTAGCAAAAACATTTTCACACTAAAGAGTACTTTCTGCTCTCGCCTGATTTGTTGCTAATCATTCTTCCCATATCTTCTCTCTTTTCATTAATCCAATAGATGATAGATCTCAAATCTGGTCTATCAAATGGCAAACAATGCCTCACCCCACTCAAGAGCTGAAGTCAACTTAAAACTAAGATCCAATGGATTAATTGCAAACTTTTGCTCAAAACCAAGCATTAGTTCACTGCTACTCAATTGACATAATGATGTCTTTGTAAATGAAGCTACGGATAAAGGTTAAATGATTTGCCAAGACTAGAACACATTGCCCAATAAAGAAACAACAGAACCTGAAGATAGATATTTTTTCAGATGTTGTATTGGCAGGAATTGGTTACATTTAAAGTGGGGAATCCTCCGATAATCATGGGCAACCTGCAGCTCAAGCTCCGCACGGAAGGCAAAATGGGATCATCAGAAACCCTTAACTAAGGAGTTTCCAATAGGTATTTGGAGGAACATGAAACAAGTTAAAAAGCGAGCCCTTTTTCCCTTTTGCCAGCAACAGTTCGTTTTTAACTTTATCAAGGAATAAAATCCAGGAATCCTATAAAATTACGTGGCATATTGAAGTCTTTCACCAGAAATATGGTGAAGCTGTTCTAATGTTTCTAAAAATTTTGTTGAAGATATGATAGGCATATAAAGAAACTTCATATAAAATTATAAACATCTATAAAAATAAATATATTTATATGTTTGTTTGGTGCAATGTTTTCTTATTCAATACCAAACCAAATACACGTCAGTTTTTTTGAAGTCAGTTTTATACAGTTTTTAAATTTGGTTTGGTCTTCTGGTTTTCCTTGAACACCCATAACCGTGAGTAATCTTCAGGAAATAAACGTTAATGCCACAGAACATATAACTAGTTTACCAACCTTTTCTCATAAAGAATAGCAGATACAAGGCTGGCAAAAGTTTCAGGCTTCATGTCCCTCTCTTCTCTAAGCTCATATAGCTTGTGACGGAAGACGAGCCTTTGATACCTAAAGAAACCGTAATCAAAAACACAAATCAGTGTGCAAAATCCAAAGAAATCATGCTAATAAACAGATATTGATGCACCCCCTCATCATCCCACAATCAACAAGAAAGCAGATAAGAGAGAGAAAAAAACAGTTCCACCCTTTATTTCGCACTCCCCACATCCCGAACCTGGACGAAGCATCTTAGTCAGTTATCACTAACTCCAAGCACCAGTCAATTTCCATGCTTAAAATTTCTACAGCAATATAATTTTCAATATTTTTTTGGATGACGGTGGTGTCTAGCCCAACTGTAGACGCACATCACTGTTCCACCGGGTACCTGCTACCTCCCACTAGCACAACTATCGGGTAACACGGCCCACATTTTAAGCAGATTGAAAGAAATCACTTTGTGTTTTTTGCCTCCGCAATATTTGAACCTAAGACCTCATGCTTCTCTTCACACTTCATGACCACTAAGCTACTCCCTTAGGTGCCAAAAAATAAAGGGGGGTTCTTTTATTGACAATGGTGGTGTTTGGTAAGCTTATGCGCACCTCGACTATTCAACCAGATACCTACTATCTCTCACCAAGTACATGTACGTGATAACTCAACCGACTAGATACCTACTATCTCCCACCAAGTGCAGGTACCGGGTAACTCTACCGACCAAGGCCTAGGCAGATGAGAAGAAATACTTAATAGTTTTTCTTATGCTAGGATCTGAACTCTAAAATGTTCGAAACGCCCAATCCAATAAGCAGGAAAGGGAAAATAGTAATAAAATAATACTAAATAGAAGAGAGATTGAAAATTACAGGGTTTGGGCATCAGTACCGAGGCCAGAAAGGCCAATAAAAAGCTTGTCATGTATTTTATAAATTCTTTGGAAATCAGTAGCAATCGTTTGCAGCTGTACACCAAGCCGCCGGTCACTGGCAATAGCGAAACAGTTTTTCCCAACCATAGCCACTAAAGCACTTCCATTGTACTCGAAGATCTGTTCATAAATTTACCAAAATTTCAGAAATAAGTATTATATAAATTTTCATATTCGATGCACAAGAGCTAGGTTTACAACAATTAAGCATTTGTGCATTTCAGATGAAGAAGAAAAAGAAGAACTTACCGACATCGGAATCTGATTAGAAAAACAATTCGATATTTTCCGGTATACTTTGCTGATGAAGAGACTGTTTTGGTGTCTTGGGGAACACTTTAATTGCAGGACCTTATATTGAATCTTTTTGCAATACTCAATGTGGGGAGGATTTTGTGGGGGGTGGGGGGGGGGGGAGGATGAAGAGATTTGTTTTTTGGTTAATTAATTTTCTGGTTTTAGCATTACTTTTGAAAATCAAAATTGCGAATTATCAATGTAAGTTGTAATATTTATTTTGGAAATACGTAATTATCTGAAATATATTAACTATTTTCAACAATTTTTTATCCCTAGTGGACCTCTTAGTAGGATTCTAACCAAGATAAAGTTCTAACCATCTATTAGAGATAAAAGAACGAATGAATTTTGTAGGATTTCCAAGAAATTCTTTCGTTTTCTTTGGGTCTCACGTTTCGTGACTAGGCGGGACACTGAAGAATATCCAAAAAGGCATTTCGAGAATCAGCCTGAATCTATCTCTTTCATTTCGTTTGAAAAAAAGGAAGGCTTCCAAAAAATCGATCTTTCTTTTCATTGGTGAATCTCTCTTTAATTAATCGAAACTCTGAATCCTCATTGGCTACAATCCATTCCTTGAATTAAACTAGATCTTGTAGAATCATATCCAAAATGGTGCTAAGTATCTATTAAGCTATTCTACGATTATTAAGTAATAAAATAAGTTGTGAAGTTAATGTAATAATGATGTCAATGAAATTGTGTCAAACTTTTCAAGGATATCGCAGATAAGAGTACTACATAAACAGAAAAGGATAGAATAATTTCTCCTAGTTGATTACTTTAACATTTAGCAAATCTATCTATAACTTAATTATCTCCTCTATATGAATAACCATAGAAGCGAATCCACCCCTAAGTAGCTCATGGTTTGGTCACAGAGCCTACAAGAAGCAACTTGTTATGATCTTGATATGCGAGACATTATTGTTTTAAGTAATTTCAATAAATTTTCATATTTTATTCTTCAATCAGAATAAATTATACAGAATTAAACCTCGGCTACATAAGTAAAACGTTCAAGCTAATAGTGGACAATGAAATGTGTTGAAAATTACAAGGTCACAGGTTAAAATCCTAACGGAAGCAAGAACGCAAGGTAATTTCATTCTTTCTGTTTAAGTCTTGGTGTACAGAGTTACCTAATACTTGTGCTGATGGGAAGTAATAGGTAACCAGTCTTTGGTGCAGAGTTTCACAGGACATTACTAGAAGTTGCTGCTTTCTAACCCCCCCCCCCCCCCCCCCCCCCCCCCCCACCTCTCCCCTCTTCTTAATTTTTGTTTTTTGATAATTGAGAAATTCACGAGGGGCAACAATGCACGGTTCAAAACTCAGAGGATAAACTTCTCTATCTTTCTCCACTTAAATACCAAGCAAATGTGAGCGGCAAGGTTGAACCCGTGACATGCGCCTAACGCACACATCACATGTTGCATTCTTACCACTAGACCAAAGCCCTGTGAATGCGCTTCCTCGCTTTTTTCACCAGGTTACTTACCAACAGTCCTTGAATGCATTCATGAGGCCTCAGAGTTTTCATTTCAGCAAATAGTACAGAAACATTGAGAAGCTTGGACCACAGATGCTTCAGGAAGTGCTAGACGCAAGGCTTGCGCTATTGCTTAAAGGGCTAATAGGACTCTCTGTACCCGAGCTTTTGGCTTTCACAAGGTTTAACTTATCTCTGACATCCAAAACATTCCCTGGAGTTTGAAGCATCACAGGTTTAATCCCGTTCGATACCATTTGAGAGCTACAAGAATCCTGCTTTGCTCTAAAAACGCCCCACAAATAGTGTTTGCCTTGGAATCCTGCCAACCAGTTTTCTCAAGCAACTTAAATAGAAATTTCAGTGAACCGGTGTTTATCAAATATCAAATAAAAACTTACTCCAGTGAAGCAGGGGCAGTTCCGTGGAAGTGAAAACCAATAGCTCCGCATTTGTCACAACTGCTCGGAGAGCAAGTTGTTCGCCAATCATCTCCTCAACCAAATGATCAAAATCCATCACATGTCTGTACTGAGAAAAAATAGAATGACAACAAGCGAATCTGATGGAAAAAAGAAGGTCAGCCCGGTGCACATAGCATCCCGCGTTCACGTAGGGTCCGGAGAAGGGCCCGCATTCTAAGGGGGTGTGATTTAGGCAACTTACCCTGATGCAAGCATCAATGGCTGATTCCACGACTCGAACCCGTGACCTATAGGTCACACGGAGACAACTTAACCGTTGCTCCAAGGCTCCCGATGAAAAACAAAGTGTAAAATAGTGAAAATATAGAGTAATTACCTCTCATCCAAAGGAAAGAAATACAATGCAATATTAGCATCAGAGGGTTCTGATGTGTTGAAACTCTGAGGCCATATATCAGATTTCGGAAGCATTTCCAGGTTAAGCAAAGGTGGAAATAATTTTGCTTCTTCAAAAACCTTTTGGCATGCTTTGACTGATAGGTGAGCAACAAGTCCGCCAAGTATCTCATACTTTTTGTTCCATATATTAAAACCACCCCTGCCAACAAAAATGCAAGAGAACAAAAAAAAAATCATTCACAATAAAACAGGTCCATACTGATAAATAATCTCCCAAGCGAATAATACGTGACGTATCTCCTGACCTCCAAATAGGATCATAAACAGGCTGTGCTTGTTCCTGGACACCATGTATATAATCTTTTGGCAGTCCGCCGTTCAAAGATTGAGAAGCATCTCCATTTAGAGCAGTTCTATTTTCAGGTGTCGATCTCCTGTCCCTTTTTGATTCCCTTCCATGACAATCATCAGACGAAAATATACTCCCCTTTTCAGTGATGGCAGAACAATAACCCATTGCATCGAGCTGAGTATTTGCCTCACGAGGTTGCATGGAAATACAAGGTTGAAGACTTTGCCCAACCATCGCGGTCAGTGAACAATCAGTCTCTCCCTTCGACAACTTAGTTGGCAAGGCAGAAAGATCAGCTAATTGCATTCGTTCATTGCAAGCAGTTCTTGCTTGTAATTGCTCCGAGGAGCTAATTACTCGTCCTGTTACATCTTTCTTATCTATCACATAAGTAGGATTATATTTCTCCTTCTCGCTAATCTTCCTACCTTCGCTATCACCTACTAATTGACTATGCTCTACCAAATAAATTTTGGGACATTTCTCGACATGTTTTGGCACCTTCATCTCACAATCATCACAAACCCAACAGACATATTCATCAAATGTTTCCGGAATTTTATCAAGGCAGTAGCTGAAGAGATAAAAGAAAACCGAGGATTAGAAAACAAAAGAAAGACATCTGAAAGATTAACCTAAAAATTTTATCCGTATTTAAAGACAACTAATGTATGTTCCAGCCATCATCAATTAATGCAAACCAGCAAACCAGAAATTTTCACGCAAGAGAGAACAAAAACTCAAAAAACAAAAGCTAATAAGAAACGATAAGATCATTGAACTTTACAATGACATTTAGTAGTGTGTCAACTCACCGATGCACAGCAAGTTCCAGACATTCTACACAGAAAACAAAGGCGTTAGAGAATCCTTTGTCACCACATTGTAGACATATTGTCACCTGCAGAACATGGCGAAATAAGTATGGAAAATACAGTTATAGGCAAAGCAATATACAACTAGTGGGTAGCTTCCACCTAGCTAGCATTTTTGCTTCGTTTGTATTGCAATTTGCACACTGTGCTTCTAGTTCGATATTGAGTAGGCTAAGTTCACCTTGCAGATACTCTTTCTCAGTGTTTTTAAAAGTAAAAAGTACAAAAAAGTGACAAGGTCTACGGAGCTTAAAACAAAAGTGAGAAGGGAAACACACGATTCTTTGAAGTAAAGTGCAAACTTCAGGAAAAAGCAATAAATGCAAAACATATATGAATTTCATACGATAACAATCAAATTGAAATTAAGATACCAATTTTCTACCTACAACAACAACATACCCAGTAAAATCCCACTAGTGGGGTTTGGGGAGAGTAGATTGTACGCAGACCTTACCCCTACCCCGAAAAGGGTAGAGAGGTTGTTTCCGGGTGACTCTCAGCTCAATCAAGAGAGACAATAATATCATAAAAGAAACAAAAGAAAAGGCATGTAACAACAAAAGATGCCAGAAAGAAAATAACACAACGAATAAGTGAAAGGACAATAACACAAAACTATACAAAACAACAATGTTAACACAACATAAACTGCTAACAAACCTAAACAAAACTCTCTCAGACTACCCGGTACAAAGAGGAAAGAACTTTCGACTACCCCCTAGCCTACCACCCTAATGCTCGACCTCCACATGTTCCTATCAAGAATAACGGTATTAATCCAACTTCTGAATGTTGATATTCAAAGGACCAACCAATCTTATTTGGATCACCTTGAACATCATTGTTAGAAACACGTACTTCACTGAAGCATATGGCTTCGCTCGTGAAGCAAGAATCGCTAGCTTCACATCATTTCATCTCTTTAAGCGACGAAGCGATGACTTTCAATTATCACTGGTCTTTCTTTATTGCCACCACTAGTTAAGGTGATTGCAAGCAGAGCTTTGGACACTTGGTTTCTTTAGTAAGTTAATCCAGCCAAGCTTGCGCTATGCTTGGCATTCTTACAATTATAACCAGGTAAATAATTGTTCTATATGTTTTATAAGACTTAAGACCTTTTAACACGTTGAAGTAAAACAATTCATACACAATTGAAAAACATCGATCCATGAAAGTTCTTCTTTTATCTAAACAATTTCACTATCCACAAACTACGAATAACAAGCAAAGAAAACATAGCAAACAGCCCGGGCGGAGCTAGTAGGCATTTGGTCGAAAAATTATACCGAACAAATAGGTGGAATTTTTTTGATATATAAAAAAAGGGCAGCTTAGTGCACTTAGCTCCTGCTATATGCGGGGTCCGGGGAAGGGCCGAACCACAAGGTTCTGTTGTATGCAGCCTTACCCTGCATTATAAATTGGTAATCGGTAATCCCCTTGAGACGAGGAAAATTCTAGTGTAATGATAAAGAGGGTTCAAAAGTTGTTTTATGTCACAAGATCAACTCTATGACATTCTAATATTTTTTTTAATCCCCTCGTATAAATTTGTAGCTCCGCCTTTGTTTAATCAGCGTATCTCGGAACAACAAATCACAAGTAAAAAGTTCTTTCACAACTGTCAATGAAGAGAATACACATTTTCCTTCTTGGTGGTTAACCTGGTGGTATAAAACTAAATAAAGCCCAAAATTGGTGATAATTAAATATACACATCAGCCACTGATGCTCGTGTAAGGGTAGGCTGTCTACATCACATCCCTTGGGGTGGGTCCTTCCACGGACTTAGGATTGTGAAATAGTTAATTTTGAGTTGACTCTGAACTCTTAGGTTTCGTTTAGTACGAGGAATAAGGGATAATTAATCCCGGGATTAAATTTGAGATGAGTTTATGCACATTGGTTGGCATAAAATCGGAGTAATTAGTTATTCCGGGATTGTGGTATTATTTTTATCCCTATGGAGGGTGGGATAACAATTCCGGGATAATTAATCCTACTTGTTTCCCAACCAAACTACCTCTTAATATTAGTTCTATACAAAATTTAGAGTATTAACCGATGTAATTAAGATGCTTCGTTCACCGGGTTGACCTTTTAATACTGAGGAGTTTGCAACTAAAAATTAGGATTACTACATTGAGAAATTTATAAGTTGCCATAGTTCAAGAAACAAAGAGAAATTAATATTGAATAGAACAAGAAAACTGTAAGAAGCACTTAAAAACATACCATGGTCGGAAGAAATTTAAGGACCCAGAAATAAATGCAGCTAGACAAAGGAAATATGCGAAGGAAAAGCTCATGTAATAAGAACCGAGGAAGATTCTGAACACAACTGCGTTTGTGTTTCTTATTCCTTAAACGCACGACCGCATGTATATTAGATGCTACTTGTAAGTACCATTGGAATTAACGGGTTACAAATAGGTGAGTTGGGTCAAACTTTGGCGGGTCAAAATAATTTTCTATTATAGTTTATTCTATTATATATAAGAGAGAAAAGTAGGTTGATTAAGGGTACAATGATCATTTAAAATATATTAGTGTATTATTTGCTTGTATACTAGGCTCAAAAGTTTGGTTGTGGATTCTTAATAATAGTAAAACCAAAACTAACGTGGTCATAAGCTATTAAATTCTTGAGGTGAATCCTGTTTTCCATTCAACCTTCACTATATTCATTAAATGCATTACTTGATTGTTATTATTATTTTTTCATTAAGTACTTTTAACTAGAAAAAATAACTTTTTTCATAATTTTATAATTCAAATGTTCACTAGATTAAAATACTAAGGTCACATACATTTATATATGACAATTTTATTATCTCCTTAAGAAATATTATTTTATTTATTAATTATTCCAGGTAAATAAGATTTCATTTAAAAAGAATTAGTGTTATCATTCTATAGAAAGTTCTCGTTAAATTGCTTTCAATTGGAATACTTTATAAAAATTCGGTAAAAAAAAATATTTAAGAATAAATTATAGTTTCAAGTCCCTCTTTTTTATTATAGAATATTAAAAGTTTGTTCAAATTGTATAATAAGTATCCCCTCTCTAAAATAGAAGTTGAGAATATCTAAAGTAAAAATTAAGACAATTAATTTGTGGAATTTTTTTCGTTTAAAAATCATTATATATTAGGAAGTATGAGATGTACCGTCATACAGGATTATACTTCTCCCTCTATGATCGAATTTAGTTGAGTACATACTCTATTCAATAAGAATTCAATATATATAAATTTTAAAATACATAAATATACAATTAATTATTTTTTAAAAATATCAACAAATACTACTATTGTGATGGAAAATGCATTATACCTTAAATAGTATCTCAATCATATCAAATGAAAGTAGAAAAAACTGTAATATTTCAATTTAAGGTCAATTTGATTAGCGTGATCGAGAGATTAATTTACTTTTAATATTATGTCATTCAACTAAAACAAAACACAAATTTTATTGTTAAAATTCTTATAATTAAAAATCACAATTATTATTTCAAAGGACAAAAAAAACCTTTTTCATCAGCTAGTTGGGAATAATATTAGTATGTTTTATTATTCAAATTTTGATTAGTATAAAAAGAAAAAAGTAATGCATTAACACAACTGAAAATACTACAAAAAATAAAACTATATGTCATTCAATTTAAAAAAAATACATGACGACTTCTTTTTCAAATGACTTTTTAATTATTATTTTATAGTAATTAATTTAAGGTTTAGTGGTGCAAAAAGATTTTAAAATAAAAAAGTGTAGACCATATGTGAAATAATTTAAAATTCTACTTGAATTATTAGCTAATCATTGTATAATTAAGCATTAAACTTTGACAAGTGTTTCGAAGTGATTGGTATAATAATACGATTTCAGAAAAATTAAAAATGCGCATAATGCAAAAGATAAACAACAATACATGTAATCATGGGTCTATACGTTATTACACAAAAACCTATTCTCTTTCTCCTTTCCCAAAAGATGTAGAAAATGTGTAATCAACAATAAACAAAAAAATATTAAAAGGAAGAAAATAAAAAAGAAAAAATAATAATTGGGTGCTAGCACGGATACATTATCTAGTAGAGAAAGAAGAGAGGAATCGTTTGGCGGTAGTCGGCAAACGGTTTTTATAAAGAGTTGTTTGCGAAAGAGAAAGAGAAAGGGCTCCGATGGAATTGGATAATAGGGTTTGCAGGAAAATTGGAATGCACCTCAGTTGTCCAAACGGAACTCAAGGCACTCCAACAAGGCCTTGAACTAGTGTAACGACCCGACCGGTCATTTTGAGCTCTAGCACGTCGTTCAGCGATATGAGGCCATGAGCAACTTCATTTCATGTATTGTGACTTGTATGCATGGTCGGAATTGAGATTCAAGAAATTCGGGTGGATTTGGAAAGAAAAATTCTCATTTCGGAAGCTTTAAGTTGGAAGAATTGACTAAGATTAGAATTTTGAGTAAACGACCTCCGAATCAGGATTTGAAGGTTCCAGCAGGTTAGTATGATGATTTTGGACTTGGGCGTGTGTTCGGATCGGGGTTTGGATAACCCGGGAGCATTTCGGCGAATATTGTGGAAGTTAGTATTTTTGAAGAAATGTTGTAAGTCTGGGTTGAAGTGCATTTCAGTGATATTGATGTCCGTTTGGGATTCCGAACCTGGGAATAGTTTCGTATGGTGATTCTGGAGTTGGGAGCGCGATCAGAAGTGAATTTGGATGTCCGTAGGTCATTTTAAAGTCATTTGGCTAAAGATAGGAATTTGAAGGTTTTTGAGAAATCCGACCGGAATTGAAAATTTTGATATCGGGGTCGGAATGCGATTCCGGAAGTTGGAGCAGGTCCGTAATGTCGAATATGACTTGTGTGCAAAATTTGGGGTTAATCGGACGTGATTTGAAAGGTTTCAGCATCGAATGTAGAAGTTTGAAATTTCAAAGTTCATAAAGTTTGGATTGGAGTGTGATTCGTGGTTTCGGCGTTGTTTGATGTGATTTGAGGCCTCGAGCAAGTCTGTGGGATGTTATGGGATAAAGTCGTGTGATTGGACGGGGTCCGGGGGGCCTCGGGTGTGTTTCGGATCATTTCGGATTGTTTTGAGATGGCTGATGCTGGTGTCTGGTGTTGTTCTTCGCGTTCGCGAAGAAGAATTTGGCATCAGGGACTTTGCTCTTCGCATTCGCGAATAGTGCCTCGCGTTCGCGAAGAAGAAAAATATATGTTGCGCAGGTCTGACTTCGGATGCTCATATCTCACCATCTATAAGGAATTTTGAGATAATGTAAAAATGACAGTTGTAGCAGTTTGTGTCTAGTTTCTGAAAATATAAACCATTTAGAATTTGAATCTGTGTACAAAGAGATAAGGCTATTACACTACAGGATGTCCGGAAAGATGAAGTAGAAATTTGTGTTGCACAAGGCTGACTTTGGAAGCTTATATCTCGAAATTTATAAGGAACTGGGAGATGACCAAAACACTAAAGTTGTATATCATGGAGTCTAGTTTTTATAACATTAAACCATTTCTCATTTGGATTTTTGTACGAAAAGTTATGACCATTCTACTAGAGGTTGTCTGAGAAGCATTTGGAATTGGCCTTCCGAGATTTTTGTTCTTCGCGAACGCGAGGGTAGGCCGCGAACGCAAAGAGGACTTGCCTGGCAATGTTTAAGTTTGCAAAAAATGGGTTAGACTCATTTCATCTCATTTCCTCCATGGGAGACGACCTAGGGGCGATTTTGAAGCTCCATCTTCGTCATCTATGTCAAGGTAAGTGATTCCCATCTATTTCAAGTTAAATACTTGGATTATATATATATTAACATGGAAATTCATGGAAAATTAGTGAAAACTTGGGATTTTGGTAGAAAACCTAGAATTGGTGATTTTGAATTTTGACCATGAATTCGAGCATGAAAATTAGAGTAAATTACATATTTGAGTTAGTAAGGCCGTGGGTAGAGTTTATCTTCGAGAAATTTTGAAATCCGAGCACGTGGGCCCGAGGTCATTTTGGTCAATTCTTCGAGCGGAGTTGGGAATTTATATAATTTGAATTTTTAACAAGTATTAGTGTGATGACCCAAAAGGTCATCCTAAGTAATTCTAGCTATATCTGTGTTCCGAGGACCCGAAAGCCTCCGTTAATCTCATGTTGATATGCCTGCGCAGCCCGGGCGTGTAGTCGGGAAGCTTTGATGTGAAAATTTGATGAAAATGGAATTTTATAACAATTAAATGAATAAAGTTGACTTTGGTCAACATTTTTTATAAACGGACCCGGACCCTTTAGGACTATTCTGGATGTACAATGCAATTTCGGTAGTAATATTCCATTTCAGTTGGAAAATGCAGTCAGATGTTTGGGTAAGGAAAATATGGAACTTGGGCGTGTGCCCGGAATCGAATTCTGAGGTCCCAAGCCCGAGAAATGAATTTTTAAAGAAAATTATTTTCTGAAAATAGTTAAGGTTTTTGAAAATGAATAATTATGTGAAAACTGTGTTACCAGGACCGTATTATGGTTCCGGAGTCCGGAATAGGTTTAATATATGTTATGTGACTTATTTGTGAAATTTGGTGTAAGACGGACTTGAAATGACATGTTTCGGATCAAAATTGGAAAAGTTAAGCTTTATGAAGTTTTAAGAAAACTCTAAGAGTTTTGAGGTTTAATTCGATGAATTTGATTATATTTTGATGATTTAAATACTTGAACAAGTCAGTATGATGGTTTGGGAGTCGTGTATGTTTTTTGTTTTGAAACCCGAGGGCTCGGGTGAGTTTCGGGTAGCTAACGGGGTGGGAAAAGCATAAAAATCTGGTGTTTTGGTCATTTTCTGGTGTCCAGGTATTTGACTTTATGCGAACGCACTCAAGGGGGTGCGAACGCATAGAGTAATGTGAGGTCTGGGGTCAGGGGTAAATTTTTGCTATGCGAACACACACATTGTAGTGCGAATGCAGTGGGTAGTGGGACTTAGGCAAGGCGAACGCACCCCTTGTGGCGCGAACGCATAGAGTCTGGGAGTGGAAGCAGTGCAAACGCACAGGTTTAGGGGTAGGCCTGGGGGGCTGGGTAGTAATAACCCTGTGGGAACGCGGCCCCACAACCGCGAACGCACATGTCTGAGTAGCTAAGCCTCTGCGAACGCGGCCTGGGGCCCGCGAACGCAGTGAACACTTTCCTCCAGTCATCTTAAAAGCCAAAACAGACCCCAATTACGGGATTCTTCCCATTTTTCACTTCTTCCTTCTTCTCCAACCTCCATTGAAGTCCCCAAGCCAATTCTTTCTCCATAGTCTCGTGGGCAAGTGTTCCTAACATCGATTTCTCCTATTTTCCTTCCATAATCACTAGATTCTAGGCCTAAAAACATGAAATCAAAGGTAGAAAATGGGGGTTTTGGGTAGAGTTAGGGCTTATGGGATTTTGGGTAATTCAACCCCAATTTGTGGTCGGATTTAAAAACAAATTATATATATATTTGAACTCGTGGGGGTATGGGTGATCGGGTTTTGGTCCGAACCTCGTATTTGGACCAAGCGGGCTCGGGGTCGAATTTTGGTATTTTTGGAAGAATGCTAAGAATTGAATATCTAGGCTATGGGATTGTGTTATTGAGCCTTTATTGATATTATTGAATTAATTATGCCTAGATATTATCGTTTCGGAGTCAGATCCTAAAGGAAAGGCGGTAGAGGGCTGATTGTTATACTTGGACCAGAGATAAGTGTCTTGCCTAACTTTGGTGAGGGATTAGGTATTGAATGCTATGTGTTATATGTTTATCATGTTCAATGTATAGGTAAGGTGACGAGTACCTATACATTGTGAGTCAAGCATGCCCGTGAGTCCATTTATGATGAAAATTCAGTTATTTCTTCCATGTTTATCATATTATGAGATTGTCTCCACTTGGTAATTTGTTCTTGTTGAAAATATTGGTTGTTGAGCCTAAGAAGTGTTGATACGATTGAGAAACCAAGTGTAAAGTATATAATTGAAGTGACTGGTTATAGCTGAGACCCTTGCCGGGCATTTATTGAGATATTAGCTGATGTTTTCCCCTTGCCGGGTGATTTGAATTGTATTTTTCCACTATGCTGAATTCCTTGCCATACACATTGTCTTGTTTTGGGTGAGGAAGAGTGTAAAGCACGAAGGGTGATGTCGTGCCATGTTTTACATTGATTACATCATATCATGCATGGTGAGGAAGAGTGTAAAGCATGAAGGGTGATGTCGTGCCATGATTTACATTGATTAGAGCACGAAGGTTAATGTCGTGTCATGATTACATTGATTGAAAGCACGAAGGTTAATGTCGTGCCATGATTACATTGGTTTCATCGTATCATGCATTGTGAGGAAGAGAGTAAAAGCACGAAGGGTGATGTCGTGCCATGTTTCATGACTATTCTTTCATATCCTGCATTTGTGAGGAAGAGAGTAAAAGCACGAAGGGTGATGCCGTGCCATTGTTTATCTTTCTTGCATTTACATCGTTTCCTTATCACTCTTTATTAAACTGCTCTCCTAGTCTACTTGGTGTTTAATTGACTATTTTATCTTATTGTTTCCCCTTTTAACTGTTCCCGTTTCCTCGTATTTGACTGTTATTTACCTTGCTTTGTTATTTTGTATTATGTGTTGTAGAATAGGACAGGTGAACGTTATTGCTAAGTCTAGCCTCGTCACTACTTCGGCCGAGGTTAGGCTCGGCACTTACTCAGTACATGGGGTCGGTTGTACTAATACTACACTGCACTCCTTTATGTTGTGCAGATCCCGCACCCGGACCCTGTGGACAGCGCTGAGGGAGTCTCCTTCAGTCCACTTTCGAGGCTTCAAGGTATACCGCTGACATTCGTGGGCCTTGGCGTCTCTCCTATCCGTAGATCTCTACTGTGTCTTGTCTTTTCCCTAGCTTTCGAAGACAATTTTATATTTTCCTTTCAGACTTTGTATTTAGTATTCCTATAGATAGTTCGTGAGTTGTGACACCCCGATTTTGGGATTATGCTACGTTGTGTATTTTTACTGTTTCGTTATGCATTTTCAAATTTATATTATACTTCCGTTGTAAGAATTTTTGAAGTGTTTTATTATTTCTGGTAAGATTTAAATGCATTTTCTTTACTTTTGTATAGTTGGCTTGAAATTGTTAGATTACCTGAATAGTTGGCTTGTCCAGCGGGTTCAACGTTAGACGCAGTCACGGTCTGAAGGGTGGGATTTCGGGTCGTGACAATTAGAGTATATTTTCATTAGTTTGCCGTTATTTGGCTAGTTTCGGAGCGTAGTGCAACAATTTGAGTCATCGGAAAGGCTTGGAAGCCGGTTATGGAATTTCGGAGCGAGGTAAGTCTCCTTTCTAACCTTGTGAAGGGGAATTTCTATAGGTGAACTAATTAAATATGTGCTACTATTTGTGGGGTCTACGTACGCACGAAGTGACGGGAGTCCGTGCGTAGCTACTATTCTGCTTGTCCGGATAGTGTAGGACCCAAAAGCATATTTTATTTGCCGTACTTGTAACCTTACTGATAAATTTATAATATTTAAAACCTTATCGAACTTGACAAATGAATTTCCAGAAAAGATTCAAATATTATTTCGTGTTCCTTAAAAGAGAATTTTCCACTTTCTTGAGTAACTGCATTCTTGATAAAAATGTGGACTTATTGTGTGAATATGTGTATCTATGGGTTCCTGAGTCGCATGTATGATTCGCGAGCAGGATAACCCTATTATTTATATATGACCGCGTCTCATGATCGATTCGCGAGCGGGGGAGAATAGATGCATCTATGGTTCGAGCCATTCGGCCCTTCGACAGTGCACATTTTATTATTGTTGGTCCGCGCCGTTCGACCCTCGGCATTTCTTGCGCATGATAATTGCTGCGTATTTTCTGTAATTATAACCTGTTTATTGGCCTATGAAGTTTTAAATTGCCAACTGAAATGACGAAGATTTAAAGTGTTAAATGTGAAAGAAGTTGATATTACTTATCCCTGATTTTATTAAATTTCCTATGATATTCCCGCTTAGTGTCTCACTTGATTATACTAAATTGACTTCTAGAAAGTGTCTAATTCAACCTCTCGTCACTACCTCTCTGAGGTTAGGCGGAATACTTACTGAGTACACGTTATTTTCGTACTCATGCTACACTTGCTGTGCATTTTTATTGCACAGGTACTTTCACATCGATGTGGCCGACTTGGAGACTTAGGCGAGCTGCATCATCCGGAGGCGATCCGCAGCTGATAGAGTCTCCCTCAGATGTATTTATTTTTATTTTAAATTCCTTGTCCAGTTGTATTTCGGACAAGCATTGTAGTATCTGTTTAATTCTTAGAAATTTGCTCATGCACTTGTGACACCGGGTTCTGGGATGTGTTTGGGATGTATTTTATTAAAAATAAAATATTAAACTATCATATTTACTTAGCGGATTTTATTCAGTTATTACGCAATAAAGTGAGAAGTAATGATTTCAAAAATGCTAAAATAGGAAATTTAACTTAACCATTTAATGATTGGCTTGCCTGATAGTGGTGTCCGGCGCCATCACGACCTTATGGATTTGGGTAGTGACAACTAGCATGGGACAATAATTTAGTACCATTGGAAGTCGACATTGATTCCACAGAGGTACTAGCCATGCTACGGACGGCTAATGTTTGCTACGCTAACATCATTGATGATCGTAGTTACCTCCTGCACCAACTGCATAGTGTGACTCTCACACACACCTACAGAGAGGGAAACGAGGTGGCTGATACACTAGCAAAGCAAGGCTGCACCTTCCCAGCACCTGCTACAACTTTATTTTTTGAAGAACCACCTGATTTTGTTATAAACATTTTGAGGAAGGATCAAACAGGAGAAGCTAGACGGAGAAAAGTCGTATGCCTAGGTAACCAACTAGAGGAGAACGCACCGGGGGAGAGTGCAACCATCAACAACCACGACTATACACAACATTTACTACTTTTGGTTGGCCAAACTACCCCAACCCTAAGCCCTAGACAACCTACATGTAATATGGTACAACAACAAACAAACAGTTTAGATGATATGGCATCACACCTCTCTGTAGCTACGTTAATTTAAGTTAATGCAATTATCTTTTCTACCAAAAAAAAAACCAAAAAAAAAGAAAAGGAGATTTTCCTCTTTTCTTCTTTTTTGTTTAGTTTCCAACTATTATTAGTATTTTATATATATTATATTATACTATTATATAGAAAAGAAAATATGACTGACCAATAACATATATGTCATTTCACAAAAATTTCATGTTTGTATTTCTAAAATGCAAAATATACGTGGATCCCACATTCCTCTAGCCATAACTCTCCTTTAAATGCATTATGCATGTGTTGATTAGACTATTTGTGTCCATTTTCAATCTTTTTCTCATTTTAGAAAATTATTAATTTTGTTTTATTCAAATAGAAGTTTCTATGGATAAATTAAAATTAATTTTTAAACAATACAACAATAAAAAAAAGTATGGATATTTACAAGATTTTCATATTTATCAATACTATCTTCAAGCAATTTGAAAATAAAAATTAAATGATTTTCATCTATCCATATTATTTGAAGGCGATTTCAAAATAAATATTTTCATATTTAAAAATAAGTATAAAAAAACATAGCTTGTTAAAACCCAAAAGTTAATTAAACACCAACAAATAATAATTTTAATAAAATTATATTGTTGGGCCCGTATACTTCCCTCACCTTTTTTTTTTCATACTTTAGAAGAGCAAGATGTTTCCACATGTCTGCTTCAGGTCCTTTTTAAAGAAGCTTGAGGGTAATTCAGTCATTTACTATCAGCTCTATACTACATCGCGTTTTTGTCCTGGTTTCTTTCTCAGCCACCGCATGCTTTTCCCATCTTCAGCACCAATAATACCCCCAAATCCAGGCCAAATCTTACTTCTTTTTCTCTTTACCTCTATGGATTATGCTCTGTAATCAGTGTTTCTTTCTTCCCTTTTTTTTTTTCAAAATCTGATCTGAATTTTTAGTGTGGTGCATGTTGCAACCAAGAGGAAAAGGAATCGGCAATATAATTCCACTTGGCTCTTCCTCTAACATTCTTTTCTGTTGCAACTGTAAATTGATTATGGGATTCAAGACTCTTTGTTCTAGCTTCCGGTGAGTTAAACCCGTCTGTATTGTTTTTGTTTATCGCGTTCAACTGATTTAGTGAGTGTTACTGATTGTAGCTTGCTTGTGGAAGTTCTCTGAAGTGAAATATCTTTTATTGCCTTAATTTGGATCTGAATCCTTGCTGGTTAAAATCTGACATTTAGTTGATACATTTGTCGATGGATATATGGAAAAAGAATGATGAAACTGGTGATAAGAGTTTTACAGTGATTTGCAGTAGATTTGACAATTGAATTTAGATGATTTTCAAATATTCATATATTCAACTTGATTCTACTGTCTACCATTTGGACTGCTGCTGTTCTAATGTCATGCAAATAAGAAATTTGTTTATCTATTCTTATGGAATTGAAATAAACTTACTGCAGTATACTTGGACTATTCATTTGTTTGCCCGCCGCGTAGTACTCATTCTTATCGCCTTTGCTCTTCTCTCTTCAGTATTTCTTGCTGATTTTCTGTTTTACTACGGATTTCTATCTCTCTACTTATCCTTTTTTGTGCTGAGTCCAAGTTCTTTTAACATCGATGTCAATTCAGTCGAATTGTTTGATTTATCTGCTATTACATATAAGTGATTGTGTATTTCAATTTCAGAGGTAGTCATGAAAAGTATTATGAAGTATGAATCAGCAAAATTCAAGAAAAGGAACAAAATTGGTAGCTCAATGGACATGTGTCTCTAGCTAATTTGAAGAAGGCTTTTCCTTTGCACTATTGAGGTATATGAATTCATCAGATTCTCCAATTTCAAGGGTTCTGTTGCTTGAGTTTTGCAGCTCCATTGTTAGTGTACAAAAAAGGTATCTATATGTGTTACTAATTTCTTTTTACTTTTATTTTCATATAGTTGGTGTTTTTTCTTCCGCCATTGACCGCCACCAACCAACCATACCTTTATTTTCATGACATAATTTTAACTCCTTAGGAAAAGACCTTCGATGTGGAGGTATTTGATAAAAATCTTCAATGAATTGGATTATCTATTTTATTTTATGCATTTCTGGTCCTGAGAATTCTGGTTGTAACTATTTGGATTTCATGTCTTTGTTTTCTTCTTCACGAATGAAGAAACTGAATTTTCACGTATCAATTTAAAGTGGGGAGTAAAATTTATGTGAAGAATTTCAAATAATTCAAATATATTCTGGTTCTTTTTGTTCTTGGAGGAGAAGCTCCTTGCAGTTAGCTATATATAATTGTGTCAGATTTGCTAAATTTTCATGAATTTCTGATACAATCACTAGGTGAAACCTCAGTCTACTGTTTGGTTAGGTGTGATGGAAATAAACAGAAACCTGCAATTTGAAAGACCGACAATTAAAAACTATGGTAGAACAATAACAGCATTGCATGAGTTTCTAAGAAAACACCTGGTAGAATACCTTCTGATCTGATGGCTCTCCTTATTTGCGAAGAAAGAAATAGACTAGGGAAAAGAAAAGGATAAGGAGGAAAATTCTATTCAATTAGGTGTATCCTCTGTAATGAATTATTTGGTTTATCTGCTATTACATAAGAAATTGTGTATTTTATTCAATTTCAGAGTTAGTCATGAAAAGTATTATGAAGAATGAATCAACAAAATTCAAGAAAGGGACAAGATTGGTAGCGGGATGGACATGTCTCTCTAGCTAATTTGAAGGAGGCTTTTCTATTGCACTATTAAGGTATATGAATCATCGCTTTCTCCAATTTCAAGGGTTCTGTCGCTTGAGTTTTGCAGTTTTACGGTTGATTTTTCAATTATTCTGGTATTCTATAGTTAGGTTTGGACTTTTCAAACTTAGTTAGGCCTCTTCTTTATGACCAACCCCATCTGTTTAAATTTATCTTTTTCGAGAACTACTACTTAAAAAAATTGTCAAAGGAACGCAAGTGTATCACAGAGGAGGAAAGCAAAGAGACGCAACAAAGACAAAAGGAAAATCGGAAAGAAAAGAAAATGCAAGCTACTAGTGGGGTGTGGGAGGGTAGTGTGTACGCTGACCTTACCCCAATCCCGAGGCAGTACAGAGGTTGTTTCCTAAAGACCCCCAGCTCAAGAAAACGAAAAGAGACAATATATAACAGCACCATAAAGATGTGGTCTAGGCTGATAGCATGATAAAATATTGTTCAAGGTCATCCGTATGATGGTATGATTTTATCTCCATGATATTGCTGGGTCGATACTATGAATTGATATGTGCTGAAACAGGAGTAGTAGCAAATCTACGCTTATGACATGTTGATTTAGGTAGCAGCAGAAACATGTGGAGTAGAAAATTAAATGCTGCTGAAATTTGTATTTTATTTATACCTCTTAACTACTTTGGACCTAATTTAAACAAATAACATGATAATGCTTGAAAGTTATTGAATAATTTCTTTCTGCATAAATTAGCTACACTACTACTTGTGTACTTCTGTTGTCACATGGCATTTTTCTGTTGTCTTTTGTTCGTAGATTCTTACGACAATAATTCCTACCTTGGCTACATCATGTAACAGATCCCAATGTACTTGTCGAAGACCACAACAAACGAAGCTGACAACTATATACCTTGGTTGGCCTTCAAGTCGATGCATCACATTTCATTAATATATGAACAGTTAGTAAATAGGTATCTCGTGAACCTCTGGACATCTTGTAAACTTGATTCTTTAGTGGAAAGTATCAAGAAGTAGTAAAATTATTGAGTCATGGTATGTTTTCATTTTTGTTGCTGATCTCTTGCTTTAGGATTCTGAGGATATTTATTGATTCAATATATGCATTGTAGTTATGCCACAGAGGGACTTGCTCATTGTTGTGAATGCAAAGAGGGACGATGACCTTATGGTAAATGTTCACAAGTCTAAGGAGCTTTAAATCTGATTTTGTCAAACTAGACAGGTAAGCACGAGCATGAGTGACTAGAAGATGATAAGATGTCCACTGTTGTTGGCTTCTGAATTATTGAGAAGAATAAAAGGCAACAAATAGAAGTTGTGTATTATGAAACATTTTGTGATTATGTCATACTATAGTGTACTCATTTTTAGGTATATAATATTGGGCCCGTGCTGGCACTGACTATCATTACCTAGTATATATATATATTTACATCACTTAACATATGACCGTTTGAATATTATGGGATTATAAAACGGAAATTAAATAATGAGGACAAGGCTTTAATTTACGCTATCCTCCAATATAAAATGATAAGACATTTTACTCCTCCTATCTCAATGGTATGTCTAAATTGTCTATTTTATCCTCAATATTATCAACCTTGGTCTATTTATTTATTTTACCTTTTAATATGACAATACTTATTTTAGTCTATAATATGAATTTACCTATGGTTAATCTTTTTGTCAATTTTAAAAAATGAATAAAAGAAAGGGACCTCTCACTCGATTTAATATGTTTTAGGGTATCTTTTTATAATAACAATGTTCGCATTCGACCATACTTTTGGGCGTTCCATGATTAAATCGACTAGCGACACTTTCAAGATGCCACCTGTTTATAAATATGAAAAAAATCTGTTCAATTCTATTTGATGCGGGGCGTCAGGGACCCTCCAACAAAAACTTCGTCTTTCTTGCGTCGGTAAGTTCTCTCTCAGTATCCTACTATTCATAAGAAATACTAATTATTGAGCGACTAATTTATGAAAGCCCATTGAGGCCTCAACCGATAACCTTGCTTCGTTCTTGGCGGTTTTCAAGTTAGCACCCGTTTCAGCATATCATCTCGCTCGATTCCAAAAAGAAAACGACATTTTTGATTATCTTGATATATATCGAAACAAGATTTTATAAGTAAAGCTCAATTAGAATAGTACTTTTATGAATTTGTAGCACAATGTATCGTTACTCTTTTTTATTGTTACTTTAATATATCTTTGAATTTTTATTTTCATTAACAAAATATTCTCGAAATTGTAATTTAAAGAACATCTAATGTATAAATATGTAATTTTTTAGGAACTTATTATAAAATTTACTTCCATTTTTAATTATTTTTTTTATATTACTCCACTAACTTTTATTTGACTGATATTAATAAGATGTTTTATTTTAATATTTTAATTGCGCTTCTTTTTTTCATTAT
This sequence comes from Nicotiana paniculata, assembly GCA_005239505.1. Classification (NCBI taxonomy): domain Eukaryota; kingdom Viridiplantae; phylum Streptophyta; class Magnoliopsida; order Solanales; family Solanaceae; genus Nicotiana; species Nicotiana paniculata. The sequence continues at coordinate 47,303 of ML327038.1, forward strand.
TTATGATTGATGAACGGCATTGCTTTGATGGGATCAACACTAAGATATTTAAATTGGTAAAACGCTTAGCTAAAGATAAAATATATCTTATTTAATATTAAAAAAGTTAAATGCATAGAGAAGGAGTAGAATGTCAAATGTTAGAGGAGTACTTTGATTTCTAAGGTAAAAGTTGAGGAATCAAAATAATTTTACCCATTTCTATTTGAAAAAGAAAAAACGAGATCGTGAAGGTAAAACTCTTATACACATAATTGTTATAACATATTTAAGATCATAAGCTCCAAATACGTTTCTTTCTTAAATTTTGTGATGCATAAGTTTACATAATTGATAAGAAGAGAATATGATTGAAAAAAGTTTTTTACAAGGAGGAAAAAAAACACAAATTCCTAACTCAATTAAAGAAAGAAATTCTAGAAAATCAAACTCAATTAAAGCAATATTATTTGAGAAATAAACATAACGCAAGTTAAAAAGAAACTTAAATGCTAATTGCGGATTCCCAGTTGTTCTAGCATCTAGAATTAAATTGACCTAATTTGAATTAAATTTTTTATCTAACATCTTGAACTTTAATACAACTAAAAGCTTCTTCTTTGCACTGCAATTCTGAAATTAGAGCAACCATTATAGTAATTGGACGGATTTATTAAGGAAGGAGGGTTGCGACGTCACACCCAAGGATATATATAATGAAACAACATAGTTTTGTTCATGTTGGATAAATATGTAAATTTTTAGGAACTTATTTCATAATAGTTTTGTTATCTACAATATATTAAAAGCATGAAGCTCTTAAGTTAAAAGTTAAATTACAAAATTACTCTTGTTTTAATTAATTTCTTTTTATTTTTAAAAACCTTAGACGCTTTTCTGAACAGTCTCCTCCTTCAAAATTCTCAAGCGTTGCACCGTTTAAATTTCTTTCATTGATAATGTTCCCTCACTCTTCATTCTGTCACAAAGAATCAAAATAACAACGCTTATTTGAAGGGATGTACCCTTCAAAAGTTAGTAATGTTCCGAATAGGCTTCCTTTTCTAAATTTCGAGACCAAGGGAAGCACGAAACAAAACCAAACGACTCTTCTTCAAACTACCAAATGTAGGCAAGAACGATGTTCAGACCTCCATATCCATGCACGTGGGTGTTTCTTTACTCTTTGTGAAGGTAATACGACAAAGTAAACCAAAGCCCTCAAATCGATTTTTAGTTGGTCTCTCTTAACTTCTTTGTAAGTTTAATTAGGGATAATTCTCTCAAATTAATATATAAGTTGTTGTGGTATGTGCTTGCTGCTTAGACTTTTGGTGATTATTGTATTTTTGGTCTCTTTGTTTGGTTTTTGTTATATTGTCGTTTCTTTGCCGATTAAGAAGTTTGTGTCTATAACTTCAATTAGGTCAAGTATTAAATTTTCATTCTTTTTTTGGAAATTATTAAAATAAAAATGTTTTTACTATATTAAACCATGTTACCGTGCTGTTCTTTAAATCTTTTCATTGTATATCCTGAGTAACAATGTTTTCCATAAAAGATGAAGTTAATATGGTGTTCTGCATGATCTTTAGTCGTTACGTTCAATTCCTCACTTATTGTATTGCCAGTTTGTGTCGTTATCTTTATTTATCTTATTAAAAAAGAAAAAAATAAAAGTCCGTATCTTTTTATACATAGAGTATGTGATCTTCATACATTTGCACTGTAAGTTCTAAATTACATTGTTATTGCATCATAGATCAAGTTACCATACTATTATGCATATTCTCTTAGTGTTCGGTCGGGTCATCAGTTATTAAAACTGAGAAGTTTCCATCTATAGATGATTAAAGCATATACATAGTTGTTTGTGATTTTAATTTGCAATATTAAAAGTCGCAATCATTCCATCACAACGACGTACTTGATCGTTGCTCAAAGCCATTATATAATGGTGTTTCAATAATCAATATAAGGTATGGCTTATACGCGTTGGTAGACTTGGTAGAACATACACCGTACTTCTCTTTTGTGCAATATTACTCTGACGTTTTTTGTTCGTTCTTTTTGCATCCGACATCTGATAATCCATATCATTCTCTTGCCACACTTTACAATTTTTTACATATATAGTAGAAAATAAAAGAGGAAAGATTTACTCAATTTTTCAAAATGATCTAGAGAATCAATGAGGAAGGACTGCGCTAGGGAAACGAAAAAAAGTACCAAGACACAATAAAGTAATTAATCTTCGACTGAATAAAAAATTATATGGCTTTACGAATGGGACAATAAACCACTTATAAATATTTCACTTGAATTTGTTTTGTGGGTGAAGGAACTAGGTCTCATGAAAGGATTGAGGATGACAATGAGAATAATATGGAGGGAGAGGAGGACATGAAAGAGACTGAACACTATGCGGTGCCCACTATTGTAGCATTCTACGTGAACTATAACATGTTTCGAGACAATGCCTCGATCTGGCCGATATAGGTAGCCAAGTAATTGCTACTTCACTTGGAGAGATGCATACTTGGGCTAAATTGATGCTTGGTCAATCTCTCCTATTTCTTTTACCACACAAAATATTGAGTCTTGATTTGCACTGTGGATTGGAATACTTTGTTGATAAATCAATTTCCACATAATGAGTTTTACTCCTTAAAGATATTGGTTTTTTAAAATCCTCGTGAGTACTTCTTTCCAAGTGAGTATTTATCATAACATTATTCTAGAAAGCATGTCGGAATCATTTGTTTAGATAGACTATTATGATTAATTTAAAGTGTTGCCTCTTTATACTAGGAAGTCTTTATGGGAAACATACATTTCTTGGTATGAAGTGGTTTGAGGGATAAAATATTGGTCGATTTAATTTTAGTTTGTAGATGGAGTATACTTATCCTTTGGTATATCGAATGCTCATGAACGGTGCATTATGTGCTTACTTGGAGAACTATGTCTCTCTACAATGATGATAGGTACATAACTTATATACGAGTCTTTACGTGGCCTAGAAGAAATTGGGTTTAAAAAAATACATCGGGATTTTCTTCTCTTATTTTTCCATGCATATTGATACTTGATCCTTCAAGATTTGAATTCGATGTTGAATTCTTTTTTTCTTTAAAAGGGAAGAGCTATATGCGGTTGGAACCCGAGAGGAAAGGTTGGTACGTGAAGAGGTCCTCACTTCAAAAGGGCAGGCTAGACTATTGAAATGTAAAAACTATTTAGGTCCTTTTATGTTTCAATTGAGTTATTATGCGGGATTCAGGCCAAACAAGAATTACCTTAAGTGCAAAAAGTGGCAGAAAATGGATTCCCTTCTCTATAGTTTAATACCGAAGGTTTGGACTTGCTGACTCAAAGCTCAAAATAGAGTGGCTGCACTATTTCAGGAGCTCCTCAGTTTGACTACGGAAAAGAAAATGACATTTACCAGCTAGACTTTTGCTCCGATTAATCAAACATCATGGTATATTTATATCAATAAGGCCTCAAGAGCGCTGATATGCTTAAAGAAGTTTATTATGGCTCTAATTTAATTAGTGAATGTCAGCATTTACTATTTAGGGTTAACTTTATAACTCTCACAGGCAAAAGAAGTATTTATTCATGTACTGCAGGGGTTTCGTCATAGTAGATTTAGTGAGAATATTTGTTGATTACACGTGCAACGCACGTGACGAGAAACTAGTACATTAGACATATATAATGGAACAATATAGTTTTGTTCATGTTGGACTACCCCACTAGTTTATACTTAAAGAGAAAGGACACGAAAAAGATGAAGCAATAATTTAAAAGAAGAAAAAAATGTATCAGGAATTAATAAAGTAAATTGGATGAACTCATTTTTCATCTCGAAAAGAATAATTTATAACTTTTTATAATCAGAGGTTTTAAAAGTCTTCTTTCAAGGATAAACTCTTGAAACAAGATAACGTTATTATTATTACCACAGATCCCTCACCATCTTCTACCCTACCAATGGAAATGCAAGACTACGATACGAATACCCTCCCCACGAACGAAAGCAATAAATACCTTATTACTATCCCTATATCGTTGGAAGACATGCAGAGAATATACCACCCATGGAGATTCTCGCTAATAATAAAACTTCAAGAAAAAAGATTTCTTCATCAACTATTGAAATGGAAAATTCAGGATCTATGGAAAGTTAATGAAAATTTTCCCATTATAGATCTTGGAAACGACTACTTTAGTGTAAAACTAAAAGAAGAAAGTATGAATCTAATTTTTCAAAAGGGCCCATACTTTATCTATGGAAATTTCATCTCAGTACAAAGGTGCAACAAACTTTTGTTGCAATGGAGGCAACACAAAATTTCACAGCAGCATGGATAAGGCTCCCTCAAGTTCCAACTGAATTTTACGATGGCTTGATGCTTCAAAAATTGGGGGAGCCATAGGAAGATTATTAGAAGTGGACGCATGCACATCATCCTCTTTGAGAGGGAGATATGCCAGACTATGCATAAAACTACCAATGGAGGAACCAGTAGTGAAGTTTATTTATATACAACAAATTGGTATGAAGCAGACTAATACCTATGCAAACACTGTGGTAGATTAGACCACTCAACAACATTTTGCTCTTACAAAATAGAAACTGACATAGAACCAACTTACAGCCGAATAGATCATCCCAAGGATAATAATCAAACTATGTCATCAACTCAAGAGGATGGCTGGCATGCATTGCCATTTACAAGTAACAAAAAAAATCTCATTGCATCAAAAGGACAAGAGTCAGCTAGCAACACTACTGGAAAATTGCCCTATTGCAACGCTAAAAAGTCTGTTGCTAAAGACATGTAAACCGTTACAGTAGGTCTATTGCAACGATAAGGCAACCGTTCCATTTGCTCGCGTGCCAATAGCTCTAACGCAACGGTTCTTGTAACAGTTTCTACATCTGTTGCTATAGTACTATCTATGGCAACGGTTATTTCTCTTCCTATTGGAACGAGTTTTTGCTCTATTGCAACGGTTTCCGACCGTTACAATTAGATCTACTGCAACGGTCCGAACTGTTACTATTTGATTTAATGCAACGATTATGTAGGATATTGCAACGGTTTTTTAAGGATATTATAACAGGTTCGTGTAATCGATCAAAAGCTATTGCATCGGTTTAAATAACCTAGTAGAACGGTTTACAGATCTCTATTGTAACAGTTGCATGACCTATTTCAACGGTTTACATTTTCTAATGAAACTTTTATCTACTGGAACGGTTCTGAATGGCTACTATAACAGCTGAATTGAAAACACCCAATAGTAAATATTACACACACGATAAATACACTAACATTAATATGATTCTCAAATGAAAGCATTCATAAACATTCACAAACAGAATTTATTATCCCACAAGGAAGTAATACCCACTAAAACAAAATATTCTGATCAAAGTTGTAAAGTCTAGATCTTCATCGCTTCCGCCTTCCCTATCATCACTTTCTCCCCCTACAAAAGAAGATAATAAAGTCATTACCTTTAACATATTTCTCATTTGCAATTAAGAGGCATCCACAGTCCACACAAAAAGATAAGTCAAGATTCAACGAGGCTAGGTCAGGAATACCAACTTTGTACAAGTCAAATATCAACCATATTTCAAGTAGGAAAAACCAACAATATGATGCCAATAGGAACATACAGACAACTACCTCTTCACTCTTCCGTGAAATAAGCATGAGAAGAAGTATATAATTAGCAGCATTGAGAACAAATGCTCTAAAGACAGTGCGCACAGGTCAGGTCCCAACTTCACCACCCCCCTTTTTGAAAATCAAGTAGATGATAAGAAAATTATTACTAGAAAATAGTTTTCTAATTAAATCTAATAAGCAATTATGTTTAGTTAAATCAACAAGTTATAGCAAACACTCAATAAATATCCACTTTTTAAGCCCATAATCAAAATTTAGTGATGCAATATGACCAATTTGCCAATAAGGGAACCTAAAGTATTTTTTTAGTTTACATTATATTTCTCCTTTACAGCTGGAGCTTTAATTAATTAGAACCAACACCATAACCATATACAATAAAGATCTACAAGAAACTTTCAGCAATTCCAGAAGTTATAAATGCTTCAAGTAACATGTACCAATATTGATGAACAATGAACCACGTACAATTGAATGAAATTTAAAAACTTAAAATCAGAAGTCCAAAAATCAGAAAGCACAAAAGAAATGAGCACCTCAACTTTGACAACATGGAGTACAATAAAAATAAATGAACATGGTCTGGTGGATGCTAATAATCCAACAGAAGCGGATGACTTCCTTATCCGAGAAGTGAGCAATGACAGCATGGAGTACAATGAAAACATACCTGAAGCTGCTCTTGATGGAAAATGCATGCAGCTAGAAAGAATAGATTAAGAACAATTTTCGGATGACAAAGTGGATAGTCCAAGCAAAATCAAACAACACAGTTACTCGAAACCATAACTTTGTGGAGCGTTACTTACAACTAAATCCATTTCTGTAAAAACCCCATACAAAAGTAGAACAACTAAATTCATATCATTTCCTATACTTGTCCCATATATAACGTGAATACCCGCTGTCTGAAACCATTTTTCATTCAACCAGGTACATGGGATATTATGCGGAGCACTATAAGAACCGGTCAGATCAATCATGAATACACGAACAATTAATCTTCTGATTTGGATGTAGTTGATTGATATGTTATGTTCAATTAATCAACTTTAAACAATAGAGTACTGTTGTTATTTTAAAACCAATTATCACCAGAAAGGATGTAGTGTTACCTTTTTTTAAAGATAAGTACTCCATTTTCTGGTCAGCTATTAAGATGAGTTGTCCATGATTTCTAATTAAACAAAAATCATACATTTTCAGAAAATCAACAAAAATACTTAGTTTTACCTTGTAAGGATCAGCGTTCCAATATTTAAGAAGCTCTCTAAATTGAGAATCCGGAACATCAACTGGCCTTTCTTCATTCGAAGCTCGTCATTTTCATAAGGTTCAAAATGGTCTTTCTTTAACGAATTCTTATACTTTCTCCAAGCAGTTTGAATTGACTCAAAACCCCACGCTTTCGCACCTTCAGGAATGTCATATTGAATATTGTGAACTTCAAATTCCTGATCCGCTTTCCTCTGTTCAAAATTAGATACACTTCAGAGCCAAGAAGAGAGAAATAAAAGCAAATAAATAGACGTCTTTCAGACGTTGGCATGAAAAATATTAATGAAATTGCAAATTAAACAAAAGAAAAGAATCAAAATCTGGAATTAAATCTATTCTCCCTGTACTAAGTAGTATAGGGAAGGATTGCTAGAATGATTTAAGAGTATGCATCTGTTAGTTTATATATGTACTGTTAAGTGTTAACACACGTTCAAGATAATATGCTACATTTCATGAAGAACTAAAATGCCTCTCTATGATAAGATGCATCTCTATTTCAATGCATGTCAAATCATGCTAACCTTTTCCATTGATAAATTAGTTTATATATGTACTGTTAACACACGTTCAAGAAAAGAAAAATAAATGATGAAGTGGAATTGACACATCACAGAGAGGTTGTTCATAAAATGATGAAGTATAAATGCATTAAGTTTCAAGGCTTGATCAGCATCCATAAGCGGCTCCACCAAACCGACCATTTTCACTTCAAATTGAGAACAATGTAAGCTTGACAAAATATTAGAATGCAATGAATATGGTAATCAAGAAAAGCTACATACAGAACATACCTCAATATGCAATGGATATGGTAATCAAGAAAAGCTATATACAGAACATAACTCATCTTTTCTAGCTATAAACACATTTATGGCCATAGTTGAGCTAAAATGAGTCTCTTCTACCGCTTCCTCTTCCCAAACACTTTTACCATATTCTCTCACAAATTATATTCCAATCTTGTAAACTAGGTAAGCAAGTTCAACCCCTTTTTCTGGTCACCGCATATCTTTGTATTAGTACTCTTTTTTTTCTTTTTCTTTTTCTTTTTCTACTCCATCTTTTACCTTCTGAAAAACACAGTGTTTTACCTAACTACTTTACTGAGCATGTTCAAACATATGTCTTTAGTTTCCGAAGTTCAGATCTTTGAGAAAATTGGGGTCTTTTCTTTTGCTTATAGTTGTTTTCTTGGTTTGAGAACTGAGATGATGGCCCCTGTTTTCTTCATCATTTATCTACTTCACTGATGTACAAGGAAACAACAACATTGTGATACGTTTCTGGAAACTTAATTTGATTCCCTGTAGCTTCTGATAAGTGAAGATTTGTCAATTAACTAAATACTGATCTCAAACTATTTATTTAGGTAGAAGATGGTATCAATGTACATGACAAGAATACTGATCACAAACTAAAAATTGTTATAGCACGACAAGAATGTAACATGACAAGTGTTATAAATGTTATCAGTACATCAATTCTCTATCAATCCAAGCCTCAATCGGTTTCTATCAACAAGTACTTAGTCGGATGTTATTAAACTCATCAACAGCTGCAACAGTATCACAAGATCCCAAATCCTGCAAAATGAATAATGTCATCATTAGGCTCCCTCCAAGGAACTAACTATTATGGTATTTATATCAAAGTTATTCGCAGATGCAAGACTTACTCACCCATTCATAGTGCACATAAGACAACTTCTTTCTATAGCTATCTTGTATGTATTCAGATTTTCCAAATCATACACAGGCTTGGTATAAGGAGGTTTTATATTTTGAAGCAAGACAATATTAATTAACTTGCCTCTTGGTTTAAGCATTTCAAATGCTTCCCCTTTTGCCATCAGCTAATTGGCAGACATAAGTTTCCTTGCGTTACAGCATCAAAATTTGGTCAACCAACTGAAAACTAATCGTCTTGTCCTTTTTTCCTCTTCACACCGCGATCATCTAGATCCAGTCAGTTCTATTTCTAGCACAAAGGCAACTTAAATTACTGGTTGGACACCACAAAATTATAAATAAATAAAAAAAGAAAAATTTCAGACTCACAGCTGTGATGTACTATTTATCAATCAATATAAATACACTATCCCTAGAGCAATTCTACAACTTCCATGGATGATAGATTGAAGAGTTAAAAAAGGAATCAAAAGAACTTACATGGTTAAAATCACTGGTGTTGGATTTAGGGATTTGTGGAGAGCACCTGTTTTGTAAAGTTTTCTCAAATGCCTCAAAATTTCGCCACCCCCATTCACGATACCCAAGGAAGTGTCCACCAAATCAGCAAAACTTATTTGTAAAACCCCGTAAAGCCAACGATGTAGCAAAGTTCACATAGTGACAGAGAGGAATACGATAGAGAGGAAGATTCAATGTGTTTTTCAGAGTGAAAGAGCGATAATTTTTGGTGAGAGAGAGGCGTCTGTAATTGGGGGTATGTTAATTGAGAGGGGAGATATTTGTGGGATTTTACTTGGGTATCGGCTAGCTATTGCGGGGAGAGGGGGGGAGGGCAAAAGTTTTTTATTAAAATTATTCAAAAATAAAATAAATAGAGGTTGTTTTGGCGGATTTAACAAAATTCAAGAGGGAAAATAAGGAGGGAAAAAATACTCGTTCCAATAAAAAATTTTACTACAAAACCGTTCCCATAGATAGTTCTATTGGGACGGTATACATAACCGTTGCGATAAATACATCTATGGCAACGGTTGTTTTACAGTTGCAACGGTTGAATAGCTAAAGTATGCTTGCATCACCAAAATTATATTACAATAACTATTGCCATAGGCTCATTTTCTAGTAGTATCTTTGCCTCATAATATGAATCTGGAAAGTTTGATTCATCAGGCAATAGATCTTCCTTCAACATCTTCAACAACATTGTAAATGACTCATGACTCCAACGCCCAATACTTTTGATATATAGCAATTTAACCATAGTAGAAAGTTTAGAAACTTTTGAATTTTGGTACAATGGTTGCTCAAAATCCTTTAAAAGCCTATAGAATTTTTTCGCTTTAAGATTTGGTTCCTCCTCAAGAAAATCATCACCGTCAATATTCGTATTGTCTGCATCAAAATCAGGGTATAAATCTCTTAGTATCCCATGTATTTCATCCTCAACGTCAGCTTCTTCGATGTCATCATCTTCTACATCTTCTGGAGTTGATTGTGGCTCACCTAACTTTTTCCTGTGGTGATACCAAAAAGTATAATTTTGAATTATTCCATGTACTATTAAATGTGACTTAACCATCTCACGTGTTCCCGAAAATGTATTAAAACATTTAATACACGGACAACGTATTACACGCGCTTCACTTAATCTTGTAAAAGCAAAATCCAAAAAACTCTCTACCCCAAGCTTGTAAGCATTACCAAGTCCGTCATGGATAAGTTCCACCCATTTCTTATCAGGTGCCATAATCTGTTGCATGTGTAATATATATGTATATCTATGATTAAAATAATGTATTAGCCAGAAGTAAACATTTATTCAACAAGCCGACAAATAAGCAAAAACTTCAACTTATAAGTAGTACAAATGTATACTAAAGCAAAATCGATAATAAATCATCGTATTGCCTTTTGAATGCCTAATTCATATCGAAAAAGTCATAAGCCAAACTCAGATAACCTAAAATGCTTCTAAAAGTTTTCCATTAACAAGTCTACAATAACAAAAATATAGACACACAATAATTGAAAGGTGATACAAGCAGGAGAAATATTGAGTATTTACTTCATTTTATCAATTCACTGAGTCACAATGACTTAATCAACAACAACAACAACAACATACCCAGTAAAATCTCACTAGTGGGGTCTGGGGAGAGTAGAGTGTACGCTGACCTTCTCCCACCCCGAAAAGGGTAGAGAGGCGGTTTCCGAGAGACTCTCGGCTCAACAGGAGATACAATAATATCATAAAAGAAACAAGAGATGAAGTATAAGATTACCATTTACAAAAAAAAGTGTTCTTATTAACAGAGATAATAGCCTATGATTGACTTTTATCCTTTCTTTTTGAGTTTTGCAATAATCTTAAACACTTTACCCTAGGCTAATAGATCTGATGTCTTTGAATTCTTCCAAAAATTCCAAATTGTACGAGTATTTGGTCGCTATGCCCAAACCCTTCAACAGAAAACACTATACTAGTACCCATTTCAGTCGATGCCTAAAACTATCCTAGACTGTAATGAAAACTAGAGCGATCCCCACAACAAACCAGAAGAATAGATAAACATATTTAACACCATGAGGCAAAGCCAGTCAAGAAGAGAGGGAAAAAGAAGAAATAGGAAACTAGGCTTACTTGCTGGCCACTCTGCAAGAGTAGGATTTTCCCAACTAAGTCCATCTGCCTTACGAGGTATAGCTTTCTTCTTGGCCTCAGCTTTGTGCTCAATTTCGCTGCTCGCAAGTACAACTTTCACAGTTTCAAGTGATTTAGGTGTGATTGTTTGCGCGTCTCTTTGGACTAACTGTTGAGCATGTCGACAATATTACCCACATTACAAACATGACAAAACAAAATATACCTTCTTTTTTCAGAACAAGCTCGCTTGCTAAACATGACAAAGCTACATAGCACAAAAGCCTTGTGCAAATACTTCTCTGGAGATTTTCTTCTGGTCTCCTCATAAAAGGAAACTAACAACCTTATAATTGGTGTCATGATTTTTTCTAACATAACATTGGTACCGAGGTTTGAAAGCTCAACTAGTTTCACGGGGATACCAACCCACTTCATTGACCACTATGATACACCCTTGGGTGCACATCATGATATTTTATCACAAACATATACATAAATAGATGCATATATACTCTCAACAAGAAAGCAAGCAACAATTCTAAAAAATAACATCAAAATCAACCACGAAGCAAGCAACAACGGAGAAAATTACTTACATAATTACATAAAAGCTATTAATCAATTAAAACTTTTTTTATGGACATTAGCATGACTATCGCAACCAGAATGTAAGGAATGAAAATCAAATTGCAATTTCGCCATTGTTAGAATACACACGAAGCAAAATTCATATATAAAAGTTTATAATTTACATATCTTCTTTTTCCTTTTTTGCCATCAATATTTGTCAATATTTAAAATTGCTTACTCTTTTAATTTTGCTACACATACTCACACATATAAAAGCCGATATAATCTCAACAAGCAACCTGGCCTAACAAAAGAATATTATCTCAATTAAGTCATAAATAAATCTATTTTTAGCGGAAAAATTGGGCAGAATTTTTCTGAAAAAAATTCGCCAGAATTTCAACGCATTTTGGACGTTTAGAAAGAAAAAGAAGAAGAAGAAGAATAAAAGTCAAAAGTGCAGAACATACCTCTCGCTTCTTCTCATTTTTTACAGAGAAGCGGTCGCTTTTCTTACCCGAGTCGCTTTTGATGCCTGAAGGTATGGACGAGTAACAACACAGTAAGCATCGAGACTCAGTTTTAGTTTATCTCACTCTATAGAACAAGTATAAGTTCTGCTTAATATTTAAAAAAACATCAGAACCTTCGTAGAAACAAGTAGAATGTATACCAAGATTGCATCTTAATTTCAATAAACACTTAGGCTACAGCCAATGAAAGTGAAAAATAACTTAAACGATCAGCTGATGAACTTTGCTTATCCACCAATCAAACGAACACAGAACTTTGAAACTAGCAACAACAGTAGCAAAAGAAAACAACAACAGTGCAACAACCACATTTACTCCAGAAAACTTGAAGAACCAAAACTATCTGGAGTTTTTTAAATTACTCCATATGCTTACCTCTTTCTTTTGTAGTAGTCTAATGTCCCTTAGGTTACCAAAAATCTGTCCAAAAGGGATAAAAGGACTGTCCTTTTTCAGACACAAAAAGCACAACAACTATATCTGTACCATAATCTGATAGCCCGTATACTTTCAAGCAAATGAAATCAAATACTGGCTGATTAAACCAACCAGTTCAAAAAAGTATGAGAATCCATATACAACCTACAACTTGATTTCTAATACTAATTAAATCAGTAACTAAAACAAATATTAAAGACTATTGTAAAACAAATATCCGGTCACTAACTTCCATGCTTTGTTAGTATTGAAGTATTTGAAAAGAAGAAAAGATTGTGAATATTAATTGGTGTTTTTTGTTTCTCCTTTTTTTCTTTTCTTCTAACATTCTTCTCGCTCCCAGTTCTTTCTTCTTTTTGGTCCTTTAAGATTTCTGTCATAATTTTAACATCAACCTAGGAAAACATACAAGTCGTTGTAGTATAGTGGTGAGTATTCCCGCCTGTCACGCGGGTGACCTGGGTTCGATCCCGGGCAACGCCCCAATTTTTTGTGATTATCTGTTGAGTTTTGCGCGATTATAAGCTATAGAAGACAGATGAACGAAGCCCCACTTTCACCGTATATATAGTCAATTTCATAACTTCTTCGCCCGATTGAGTAGTGCCAGTTGCAGTGAGAGCCCTATTTGTTCGTGATTCTTTCCCTCTTCTGCTTGAAGTTGTTGTGCGTGTTTTGGGCGATAGCAAATAGACGAGAGATTGTACGGATTTATTTTGATAATTTAGGGATTTACGCGACAGTTGGTTGAGAAAATAAAGGAGGGAAATATTAGCGCTTTTTATTTCACTTTTATTCAGATTTAACGAGGGGATTGACACAATTTGTAGGACCGAAAATAATCCCCTCGTAAAAATTACAATAAAAAAATAACTTTAATGACCAGAATAAATATTGGTCGCTATAAGTACACAAATAACGATTGGATTAATTTCCTTTCGTGAAAAAGTAGTCGTTAAAAATCTATTTTTCTGTAGTGAAACTCTCACGTTGTCTACTTTTGACTTTACACTCCCTTTAAAAAAAATGAAGTATATATATTATATACATATACCAATGATAACATTTCAAAAAGTCTTTGGAATGATTTGGAAATGAGTAGTTAATAATAAAGGTAACATAAGAAAAAAGATTGTATTTTTCTTGATTTGTCAAAATGAACAAGTGAAAAGAAATATATATTTTTAGTACAGTGAACAAATGAAATGAAAGGAGGGAGTACTTACTAAAAGAAGATTTTATTTTTTATTTTAAAGATTTTAACAAAAAGAGAAGGTTAAAAAACTACTCTCCATCTCATTGTGTACCGGATGAAGGATGTGGTTAATATATCTAATTTTAAGGCGAAATGGCTTCCTGGCCACGTAAAGTTATCGTGTTTTTAAAAGCTGATACATAAAATTTATATTTTTTCATTTGAACACTCGAACTCATTTTTCTCGTAACTAATAAACACATCTGACAAGAGACCATGCGCGCGTGTATTACACATGCACATGCGTGTCCATCCAATCAGCAAATGACCAATGGCTGTCTTACATGTCAAGGATGCCAAAACCCTAACCCTGGTCCCCTGTTTCATTCCACATACCAACACCCCTCCCCTCATTTTACCTCTCCCTGACCGAACCCTCCCATGTTAATTCCAGAATTTTGATTGTCGGAGAAGGTAAAAAGAATCTAGAAAGTGAGGGGATCGTATGTAAGGCCCATAGGCCATCATAGCAGGCACGCAATAGGCCATCATATGTAAGGCCTTTCTCACCATCGATGAACTCTCCATAAGTTCGAAAAACCTCGTCGAGAATGACATTGATTTGCTCATTGTTGATGTTGACCCTAGGTGTAACGACCCGACCGGTTGTTTTGCGTATTGGGATCCCGTTCCCCTAAATAAGACTTCCCATAGCGGCTTATAGTGATTTATGACTTGCAGGAATGGGTGGTTCGGGTTTCGGAAGTGTTTAAAGTGATATAGGAACACTTGGTTCCTTAAGGTTGGCTTTTAAGGCGAAGTTTGACTTCGGTCAATATTTTCAGTAAACGACCTCGGAATCGAGTTTTGACGATTCCAGCAGCTTCGTATGATGATTTCGAACTTGTGCGTATGTCCGAAATGGATTTTGGATAACCCGGGAGTGTTTCGACGCCAAATAACGAAAATAGAGTTTCCTTAAGTTCATAAGTTGGTTTGGAACGTATTTTTATGTTAGCGAGGTCCGAACAAAATTCCGAGATCGGGAATAGCTCTGTTACGTCATTTATGACTTGCTTGAAAATTTTGGTGTCATTCAGAGTAGTATAGGTTGGTTCGGCGCATTGAAACCGAATTCTAGAACTTGAAAATTCTTAAGTTTGATTATATGGGTTTTGAATTATGATTTTGAGTTTTAGCGTTGTTTTGGGTGTTCCGAAGGCTCGAGCGAGTCTGTAATATGATTTAGGACTTGTTGGTATAATTTCACGGGGGCTCAGGTGGGCCCAGGTGCCTCCAGATACCACACGGAGCCAAAAACCAGTAGCTTCAGGTGCTGGTGCACCAAATCTGGTGTGACCCCAGGTGCAGTTGCCCAGGTCGCATGTGCGAGACCGCCCCTGCGGTTAAGGCTTCGCAGGTGCAACCCCAGGGGAGTTGGTCCAAAATCGCAGGTGCGGACCTCCTTCCGTAGGAGCGGACCTACTGGTGCGGGATTTTCTCCGCAGGTGCGGCCCCAGGCCTCCTAAGCCACATCCGCAGGTGTGACCATTGGCTCGCATGTGCGAGACCGCAAGTGCGAGATCACTGGAGGCAATGAGCTCATTTAATACGGGACTTAACCATTTTTCACCATTTCTTCCTCACCATAGGCGATTTTGAGAGCTTTCAAGAGGGTATTCGGCCTAGCTACTAAGAGGTAAGTAATTTCTATTTAAATGTTAGTTTATTACACCAAATCTTAGGTAGATTAACACCTAATTAGTGGTAATCAAAGGGGTTAGAGTGAAAACCTAGGGTTGATGAACTTTAGAGAATTTCACCACTTTTCTACCATGAAATCATATAAAACTATATATTAATGATCCTTAGGTTATGGGTGAGTGTTATCTCCAAAAATTTTCGGGATCCGAGCATGTGGGCCCGGGGGTGTATTTTAGAATTTCTTCAAGAATGATGAATTAGCTAAACTAGTAAGAGAATTTCTTACTTTTGAGTGTATATTAATGTATTTAAATAACATTTGACTAGTTTCGAGTCCTTGGGCGACGAGTTTGGAGTTTCAGGCGCGTTCTTGACCTGGGAAGTAGATTCTACGCGAGGTGAGTCTCCTTTCCAACCTTGTAAGAGGGAATCGTCCCCATAGGTAATTATAAATGATTGAATTGTCCTTATTTGCGGGAGCTACGCATGCACGAAGTGATGAGAGTCTGTGCGTAGCTACTACTATGCTATGTCGGGTAGTCTTTAGAAATCACAAGCATGTTTATGTGCCTTACTTGTATCCCTACATGTATCCCTAGTTGATTATCATCTTAGAACTAGCAAGATAGTGATGGAAGACTACATTAAATCTTGTTGTTGCCTTAAATCCTTGTTTCCAAGTATAATCTCTATATTTGTTGAAGTTCCTGATACCTCTGTGTACGTATACGAGCACCCGTGTCACATGTATGATTCGTGAGCGGGGTAGCCTTATATTATGTCAACCGCGTCGCATGATCGATTCGCGAGCGGGGTAATAGATGCATCTATGGTTCATGTCGTTCGACCCTCGGCAATGCACATTTATTTTTCGCGTCGCTTCAGTCGTACGCCTCTGCATTCTATATGTTATGTATTTGACTTAAAGTCTTATTGTTATTATCAAATAAATTATTCTTTGTGGAAGGGAACTTGGGGCTTCTATTGATGTTATTATTTGACACTTACGGGTAAATTGCAGTCCATATACTTGATATTTCATGTCTACTTGATTTTCATGATTGTTAATACTGTCTAGTTCTATTTAATTATATTATTGCTAATGATCCTAGTGAGTAATACGTCTGCCTCTCGTCACTACTTCTTCGAGTTTAGACGGAATACTCACTGGGTACATATTTGTTTATATGTACTTCTGCTACACTTCTGTACCTAATTATACAGGTTCTGAGGCTGGTGCATCTGATTATCATACCAGAGCGCGTCCCTGAGAGTGTTACCTAGACCCGACTACACGGTGAGCTGCTCCTCTTGGCGTTCCTTAGAAGCACTGTGGAGTTTCTACTACTTTTGGGATATTATTGTCTACTTCTTTCTGACAGTAGTACATTCATTTACGTCTAGCTTTTGTATATTCCACTAGTTGCCTGTGGACTTGTAACACTAGGTCTTGGCAGGTATAGTAGACTTTTCTAGTATTTTTTCTGTACTGTGTATGTTGGCACCATATTTCGAGTTATGACGAGTTAAGTTGACTTACATAATCGCCTTCACTTAATGATTTCTAAACTTAAACCCATTAAGCACTTAATTAAATATGGTAACCGTAGTGGTAAACTAGTGTTGGCTTGCCTGACTCCAGTGTTGGGCGTCATCACGACCTGAGTTGGAATTTGGATCGTGACACTAGGGTTTACAGCAACTACCAAAGCTGCCATTTCCTCGTGGTTAAGACCCCATCGCCATTTACATCAAAGTTCTGGAATATTCTTTTCACCTTCTTCAATCGTTGAATTCCAAAATCTTCCAGTTTATTTTCATGTATTCCAACATCCAAAAAAGACTTGTTTATGGTGGTGGATATGGCGTGAGGTCAAGCGTACGTACTGGATGAACTTCGAAAATCGATCATAATCGCCCACCCCTTTCCAAAATCGATCATAACGCCTATTTTTTGTTTTCGTTTGTTATTTGTTAATCTTGTTCTAATCGAGTTTCGTTTGGTCCAAGTGATGCAAAAATTAGCTTCAACTCCACAATGACAAAATATACAACTTTCCATCATTTCCACGGTCTGAAGAGCTTCAGATTTTACAAGAAGGAGGAATGGAGCTTCAGATTTTAAAAAATGGAGAAAGAAGGTATTTTAGAAGGAATGAATAAGAAGAAACTTAAATACAACTCATTTTGTACTATTGGGCGCTGAGAGTGGGGCTTTCACACTCCTGTGCGTCGTGTTCCTCACGCGGCTTGCTGAGTAGGACCAACTGACACCACACGGGCATAGTCAATAGTCAAATATATTTATTAGTTACGGAAACAAATGAGTTCAAGTGTTCAAATAGAAAAGTTGAAAGTTTATGTATTGGCTTTTTAAACCCTGCCAAGTTTAAGTGGCCATGACGCCATTCCGCCAATTTTTAATGTGATTTTACTATAACTTTTTTTTTTTTAATCTAAATTTATATATTTAGAATTTCATAAAAGTACTATAAAATTTATTCTCGAAAACTACATAAAGAGTATATATATGTAAAAATTACGTAAAAAGTATATAGTTGTAAAGTACAATAATTTTTTTTTAAATTAAAATTAAAATTTATTTATTCACAAATTACATAAAATTACTACAAATCAATATAATTAGATTCATCGAAAAATAATTTAAAATTTAGTTTTTACTTTTATGTCTTACTTTGCCTTTTAGTATGTTAAAATATTAATTTTTATATGTAATAATTATTGTATTCTAACATCTCACCTTCCATATCTAACACCACAACATTCAAATGCTAATTTCTTAATACATGGTATACTTCATTTAGTTTAAGATCACAAGTCACAACTCTTTACTTTCTTTATTTGTTTCACTTAAATTAGAGCATATTTGCCAAGCTTTTGTGAGGTCAAAAGTATTTATTTTCTCCAAAAAAGTACTTTTGTAAAAATTTAAGTTGTTTGGTCCTAAGAAGTACTTTTACCCAACAACAAAAGCGGTTTTTCAGCTTTTGGGAGGAAGCATAAAATTCTAGCTTCTTTCGAGAAGCACAAAATAATTTATTCAAGACCTAACTATCCTCACCATAAATTTATATTTTTCAAATTATCCCTTACTAATTTAAGCTTTCTCTTTTCTTCTCTGTTTCTAGTTTTTGACGTTCTTTTAAAATTAGAGATATCATATATGGATCTAAATTCATTTTTGACTTTTCCTGTTTTTGATTTAGTCTTTGTGTAATGTCTTGTAACTTTTTAAATTATCTTCTTCCTTTTCACACTAAATCAAATTATCTACATCCTTCTTTGGGTTATCAATTTTGTTCCTAAAAATAATTATTTATAATTTCTTCTTCTATAATCTATTAATTCCCCAATGTTTTAAAATAGTTATCAAATCTAATTGGTTTAAATTATCTACAATATGTAATAAATTTAATTGCATCGCATATTCTATGTATTACTAAAAGAAGAAGAAGAAAAGCCTCAACATTAAGCCAAGCGACAGTCGCACAATATGTCACTTGGCAATTTTGGACAAAGTTAATTAGGTTAGGTAATAATTAGTTTCTTTTTTAATTTAAATTTTTGAAAAATTAAATTATGCGTTATGTTTTATTAAAAATTACTTACTTTTTTGAATTTGAATTTAAATATACTTAACTATTTTTTTAAGAAAACAATATTTTTTATTATATATATTTAAAATTATTTTTATTTCACACTCAATGACATCTTTCAAGTTTGGCACTCAGAATGATCTTGTTACAACTATCATGGCTGCATATGATATTCTTCTATTGATAAGGAATTTCAACGATTATGCTAATGATGACATTAATGCAGAGATTGAGCAAGGAGATGAGCCTTCTGGTATTCCTTTAGGAATGCAAGACAAGTCTTCTACTAATATTGAGGCGTTGTATGATAGAAATAGAGATGAAATTGTTGAGAAATATTATCATTTGTGGGTGACTTTGCTTATTATTTCATGGTGGATTATCAATGTATAATAATTTGTGGAATAGACTTCTAATTCATATTGAATGATGACAATAAGTAATTGTATGTCATGACCCAATTCCATATCAGGTCGTGATGGCGTCCAGCACCGTTGCTAGACAAGCCAACAATGACTAATTCAATAACATTCCCATTCAAATTTCCCAAAAGTTATTTTTCGTAAAATAAGAGATTTGACGAGAGACCGATTTAAATTAATAAGTGAAGCAAGTAGAAATGCTTAGAACCATAAGAACAAAACCCAAAAAAAACTACAAGTCTACTAATGCATGCCAAGATCGAGTGTCACGAGTATATGGGCAACTTAGTAGAATATACAAAAGATGTCTATCCTACTATCTAAAAAGAGAGTAGATAGAAACAACACAAAATAAAGACTCTGGCATGCTGCTGAACAGCTTGGATGGGCAGCTCACCGTGGAATCTCGAACCTAAATCAAGAATGCACGCAAGATGGATATATATCCAGATGCACCTGCCTCAGATCCTGCACAGTTAAGCGTAGAGTGTAGTGTGAGTACATAAAATAATATGTACCCAGTAAGTATCCAGTCTAACCTCAAAGAAGTAGTGACGAAAGGTCAACTTGACACTTACTAAGGCTAATAATAATAAGTCAAATCATAACTAAGCATGGATTAAAACAATTATACCAAACTCAACAACAAGAGACGGTAAATATCCTTTCCACAATTATTATCCCAAGAGTTAACATGCGCAAATAATGCTGAGGTCGTATGACCCAAACCAACACAATAATAATTAAATGTGCATTGTCAAGGATTGAACGGCGCGAACCATAGATGCATCTATTTAACCTGTCGAGGTGCTCGGCCCGCTCCACAATAGAATACACTTAAGGAACACAAGTTTTTCAATAACAAACAAGTGTTCTATTCATAACCTCAAATGAGTGAAGACTTATCCTTTTAGAATCCACTTACAATGTATGAAATTATGATTTAAGAAATTTAATTGACAAGTATAGGTGCAACTATTTCAAGTATAGCATGATAGGGCTCCTAGACTACCCGAACTTTAGCATGAATATTAGCTACGCACGAACTCTCGCCAGTTCGTACGCACGTAGGACCCCCCCTGTCACGACCCAATATTCCCTCTGACCGGGTTTCATGACGGCACCTAGTCTAGACGACTAGGTAAGCCTAAATATTTAATAATCAAGGGTAATTAAGACAAAATAAAGAAAATAAAGCGAGAAATGCTAATAATCAATGTCGCTCGGCATTTACAGTTTGCTACACCCAAGACCCGGAATATCATCTATACATCACAAGTTGACTCTACGTCTCAATATGTACAACTGGAAAGAAACAACAGTATAGCATCATTTACAGTGCTAGCTACGCTAAGATAGGCAGGGGACTCGGAGATCTGCGGACGCTGCAGATTATACCTCAAGTCTCCTGACTCTGGTTGCTGACTAATGGTGATACTGCATACTGGGACCTGGATTTGCACATAGGGAAAACATGCGCAGAAGGGTGTGAGCACTCCACATTCTATACTCAGTAAGTGCCAAGCCTAACCCCAGTCAAGTAGTGACGAGGTCAGGTTGAGGCCCTACTGAGGTTTGCAAAATAACAGATATAGTGAACAAGTAAGTAAACACAGGTAATAATTAACAGAAATTCTAAGTAAGACTAGTAAGAACGGTATAGTTAAATGCTCAGATCAACGCAATATATATATATATATATATAAAGCTTAATAAGGAAAGAAAAGGCACAATGCAATGCAATATGAGGGAAAGGCTCAGGTCTCTGCCCGCAGTCCCTATGTATGCAATGCAGTATGAGAGAAAGTCTTAGGTCTCTGCCCGCAATCCCTATGTATGCAATGCAGTATGAGGGAAAGGCTCAGGTCTCTGCCCGCAATCCCTATGTATGCAATGCAGTATGAGGGAAAGGCTCAGGTTTATGCCCGCAGTCCCTGTATGCAATGCAGTATGAGGGAAAGGCTCAGGTCTATGCCCGCAGTCCCTATGTAAATACGTAATATAAGGTAAATCTCGAAATAGCGTAGTTTAAAGGTTTTAGGAAAAATCAGTCAGAAATTTCGGAGTAAAATCCTTAAATCAGTTTCAAATAATAGTAACTATTGGAAAATCAGTTGGAAATCAATTTACTAGGGTAAAATCTTAAGTTATTATGAAGTTCAACCTATGACAGTAATAATAGAATTGTAAATGAGGCATTTTGTAGAAAGAATTATGGAACTTCTGTGAAAATATACCGTGCACGCGCTCGTCACCTCACATACACGTGATTTCATAGCAAAACCAGTTAAAATGTCTAAGGGAAATTCCCCAACACAGAGTTAGGCAAACCACTTACCTCGACTGTGCAAATCAACCGCTAATCACTCTCTTGCCACGAGTATCCAACTCCGGATGGCCCAAATCTATTCAATTCGATGGTATAATGTAAATATAAATTCAAGAAATCAAAGTAACTAATAAATTCGGAACTAATACGCGAATTTAGAAAATTTGACCAAAACGCCCCTCGGGCCCACATCTCGGGATCAGATAAATTTCACATTTTCCGAATCCTTATTCACTCACGGGTCTAACCATATAAAAATCTCTCAAATCGGAGGGCAAATGCTCCATCAAAACTCAATAATTGGGTCTATGAAGTTCTTCCCATTTTCCGCATTTTCAACCTAAGATTTTCGAAATTAACGAAGGAATTTAAGCTCAGGATCATGGAATTTGATCTATATGGTTTAGTAAACATTTACCCAAAAAGCCCTGGTGCAAAAACCTTCAAAAATCGCCCCTCCCGACCTCCAAAATTCGAAAATGATGAAATATGGCTTAAACCCTCGAATTGGGGTTTTTATTATTCTGCCCAGGTATTGACTTATGCGATCGCAGACGCCCAGACGCGATCGCGGAGAACATCCTGACACGCGCCTAAATTTCCTCTCTGTGTTCGCGTTAACAAGTACGCGATCGCGGACCTCTTGACCTCAAAGCTATGCAATCGCAAAAGGGGCCACGCGACCGCGAAGAATAAGCGTTGACCCTTCCTCAGACCTAGGATCTACTATGCGGTCGCACCTTAAGCCATGCGATCGCGGAGACCAGCTTTCCCATGCACTTTTGATCGCGGACACCATCTTTCGATCGCATAGAATAAATCCAGGCCTCCCATCCATTACCTTATGCGATCACGGAGAACAAAACACTGATGTAGAAACACCAGAAAAATCAGCTAAGTTTATTAGGCCAAAAGTGCCCGTTTGAACACCCGAAACACACCCGAGGCCCCCGGGACCTCAACCAAAACCACCAACTAGTCCAAATACCTTATTCGAACTTGGTCGAGCCTTAATAACACGCTCCATAACATCAAAATACCCAAATATGCATAGATTCAAGTCTAAGAACTTAGGAACTTTGAAGAATTCACATGTGACGCCGAACCACGTCTAAATTTGTCCGAATGACCTCAAATTTTGCACACAAGACATAAATGACATTCCAGACCTGCTGTCGCTTTCGGAATTCCATTCCGAGTTCGATATCAAAATCTCACCTATCGGCCGAAATCGCCGAAATTCTAACTTTCGCCAATTCAAGCCTAAATCTACACCCGACCTCGAAAACACAATCCGGACACGCGCCCAACCCCGAAATCACTCAACGGAGCTAACATAGTCGACAAATTTCCATTCCGGATACGTATTCACACAGCTCCCGCTACGGTCCAATTTCTAAGGTCAGAGCCCACCTTAAAGGACTATATGTCCAAAAACACTCCAATTTTCATCACTCAACGCTCCGACTCGTTCCATTAGCATATTAAGACATGGGAGAAGCAGTTATTAGGGGATCGGGGCGCTAACTCTCAAAACGACCGACCAGGTCGTTACATTCTCCCTCTCTTAAGAAAATCGTTCATCCTCGAACGAGTATAGAAACATACTTGAAGCTGCGAATAGATGAGGGTACTGACTCCGCATATCCTGATCGGCCTCCCAAGTTGCTTCCACTATCGGATGACCCCTCCACTGTACCTTGACTGAAGTAATATCCTTCGACCTGATCTTTTTGACCTGCCTGTCCAAAACGGCCACAAGCTCCTCAACATATAATAGATCGTTGTCCAACTGGACTGAGCTGAAATCCAAATCATGAGTCGGGTCACCGTGATACTTCTGGAGCATGGACACGCGGAATACCGGATGAACACCTGCTAGGTTAGGAGGCAAGGCCAACTCATAAGCAACCTCTCCAACCTTCTGCAATACCTTAAGAGGGCCAATGAACCTCGGACTCAGCTTACCCTTCTTCCAAAATCTCATGACGCCCTTCATAGGCGATACCCGAAGCAAAACCTGATCACCAACCATGAATGCCAAGTCCCGAACCCTCCGATCTGCATAACTCTTCTGCCTGGACTGAGCTGTGCGAAGTCTATCCTGAATTACCTTCACCTTGTCCAAGGCATCCTAAACCAAATCTGTACCGAACAATCGGGCCTCGCCCGGCTCAAACCATCCTACTGGAGACCTGCACCGCCTACCATATAAAGCCTCAAACGGCAACATCTGAATGCTGGACTGATAGTTGTTATTATAAGCAAACTCTGCGAGAGGCAAGTGCTGATCCCATGACCCTCCAAAATCCATCACACAAGCACAGAGCATATCCTCAAGAATCTGAATCGTGCGCTCTGACTGTCCGTCCGTCTGAGGGTGAAATGCAGTACTGAGATCAATCTGAGTACCCAACTCACTATGCAAGGCTCTCCAGAAGTGTGAGGTGAACTGAGGACCTCGGTCTGAAATAATAGATAC
The DNA here is from genome assembly GCA_005239505.1 of Nicotiana paniculata. Taxonomy (NCBI): domain Eukaryota; kingdom Viridiplantae; phylum Streptophyta; class Magnoliopsida; order Solanales; family Solanaceae; genus Nicotiana; species Nicotiana paniculata. The sequence goes on from ML327038.1 coordinate 71,899, forward strand.
CGGCACACCATGCAACTAGACTATCTCCCTCATGTATATCTGAGCCAACCTCTCCGAGGAATATGTAGTCAACACCGGAATGAAATGGGCTGACTTGGTCAACCGGTCCACAATCACCCAAATAACATCATGCTTCCTCAAAGTCCGAGGAAGTCCAACCACGAAATCCATGGTGATCCGCTCCCACTTCAACTCAGGAAGCCTCATCTGCTGAAGTAATCCTCCCGGTCTCTGATGCTCACACTTGACCTGCTGACAATTGAGGCATCTGGCTAAGAACTCCACTATATCCTGTTTCATCCTCCGCCACCAATAATGTTGTCTCAGATCCTGGTACATTTTCGCGGTACTGGGATGAATGGAGTACCGCGAGCTATGGGCCTCCTCAAGAATCAACCTCTGAAGTCCATCTACACCAGGCACACAAATGCGACCCTGCAACCTCATCACACCGTCATCACCTATGGTCATATCTCTAACACCATCCCGCCGAACTCTATCCCGAAGAGCTCGAAGATCGGGGTCATCATACTGGCACTATCGAATGCGGTCATAAAGAGAAGATCGAGCAACCACACATGCAAATACCCGGTGAGGCTCAGAAAGGTCCAACCTCACAAACTGGTTGGCTAAGGACTGAACATCCAAGGCTAAAGGCCTCTCAGTTGCACGAAGATATGCCAAACTACCCAAACTCTCCGCCCGGCGACTCAGGGCATCGGCCACCACATTGGCCTTCCCAGGGTGGTATAATATAGTGATGTCATAATCCTTGAGTAGCTCCAACCACCTACACTGACGCAAATTGAGATCCTTCTGCCTGAAAATATGCTGCAAACTCCGGTGATCCATATATATCTCACAGGGAACACCATATAAATAATGATGCCATATCTTCGGGGCGTGAACTATCGCTGCCAACTCGAGATCATGCACAGGGTAGTTCTTCTCATGCACCTTCAACTGTCTGGACGCTTAGGCAATCACCCTACCGTCCTGCATCAACACCGCTCCCAAACCAATCCTTGAAGCATCACAATAGACCGTGTAGGATCCCGAGCCTGTAGGTAGTACTAACACTGGAGCCGTAGTCAGGGCTGTCTTGAGCTTCTGAAAGCTCTCCTCACACTCCTCAGTCCAAATGAAAGGTGCACCCTTCTGGGTCAATCTAGTCATGAGTGCTGAAATGGATGAAAATCCCTCCACGAAATGGTGATAATATCCCGCCAAACCAAGGAAACTGCGGATCTCGGTAGTTGAAGACGGTCTGGGCCAACTCTGCACTGCCTCCACTTTCTTCGGATCTACCTTGATCCCATCCGAAGATACCACATGGCCTAAGAATGCCACAGAATCAAGCCAAAATTCACACTTAGAGAATTTGGCATACAACTTCTTCTCTCTCAAGGTCTGAAGCACGGTCCTCAAATGCTACTCATGGTCCTCCTGGGGTGGCTTGCCCGCATATGCGGTCTCGCACATACGAAAAATGCCTCGCAGGTGCGCTTATCCCTTGCCTGGCCAGGCTCCGCTTCTGCAGATACGAAGGGCCGCATTTGCGAGCCTTTTCGCAACTGCGGTCGAGGCTCTCGCACCTACAGTCACGTAGGTGCGCCCTATTTTCCGCATCTGCGGTTCCTAGGCAGCCCATGATTCCTCGCTTCTGTGGCTCATGGCTCGCACCTGCGGCTGGCCAAGCGCAGGTGCGATTATGACAGATTTGGGGAGCTTCAGCTCCCAACCTGGTTCGAGACTCGTCCGATCGACGCTCAGGGCCCCCGGGGCCCCACCCGAACATATCCACAAATCTGGAATCATAAAATGGACTCGCTCGAACTCTCGGAACACCCAATACAACATTAAAACTATGAATCTCACCTGAAACCAATTGATTCAAGCTTATGAACTTCAAGTTCTTCTATTCACTCAAATTGATACCAAATTTTTCGTGCAAGTATTAAATGACATTACAGAACTATTCCCGGTCTCAGGACTCCATTTGGACCTTGATAACACCATAACCCTCTCCAAACCAAACTTAAAGAGCTTCAAAATTCTTCAAGAATCAACTTTTGATATTAGGCGCCGAAACGGTCCTAGGTCATCCAAAACACAAACCGAGCACACGCCCAAGTCTGAAATCATCATACAAACCTATTGGAACCGTCAAATCCCGATTCTGAGGTCGTATACTCAAAATATTGACTGAAGACAAACTTAGCCCTTTTCGGCCAACTTAAGGAACCAATTGTTCCGATTTCAACCTGAACCCTTCCAAATCCCAAACTAACCATCCCCGCAAGTCATAAAACAATAAAAGCACATACGGGAAGTCTTATTTAGGGAAACGGGATCCTAGAAAGCAAAACGGCCAGTCAGGTTGTTACCTTCTCCACCTCTTAAATAAACTTTCATCATCGAACAGTCTAGAATCATACCTGGAGTGCTGAACAAGTGAGGATATCTGCTCCGCATGTCCTCCCCGTACTCCCAATTCTCCTTCTCGACTAGTTGGCACCTCCACTAGACCTTCACCGCGAAAATCCTCTTGGATCTCAACTAGCGATCCTGCCTATCAACAATGGCAATTGGCTCCTCTTCATAACCCAGACTCTCATCTAATTGAATCGTGCTGAAGTCTAACACATGCGATAAGTCGGGATGATACCTCTGGATCATCGATACGTGGAAAACCGGATGAACTCCCGATAGATTGGGAGGCAAAGCAAGCTCATAATCAACCTCCACGACGAGCCTCAACACCTTAAATGGGCCTATAAATATTGGGCTCAACTTTCCCTCCTTCCCAAACCTCATGATCCCCTTCATCGGAAAGACTTTATAAAGAACCTTCTCGCCTACCATGAATGATAAGTCGCGCCTTCCGATCCGCGTAACTCTTCTGTCGGGACTGTGCTGTGCAGAGTCACTCGTGAATCAACTTCACCTTATCCAAGTCATCCTTCACCAAATCAATATAAAACAACCTAGCCTCGTCGGGCTCAAACCACCCAATGGGATAACGATATCGCCGACTATATAAAGCCTCGAACGGGGCCATCTCGATGCTGGACTAGTAGCTGTTGTTGTAAGAAAACTCAGCCAAAGGCAAGAATCGTTCCCACTGCCCTCCAAAGTCAATCACATATGCTCTGAGCATGTCCTCCAATATCTGAACTCTCCGCTCCGACTGACCGTCAGTCTGCGGATGAAATGTTGTGTTGAGATCTACAGGGGTCCCCAACTCACTCTGCACCGCTCTCCAAAAATGTGAAGTAAATTGAGGACCTCTGTCTGAAATTATGGAAACGGGCACACCATGCAACCACATTATCTCTTAGTGTCACGACCAAATTTCTGGGGCCGTGATGGCGCCTGTCGTGGAACCAGGCTAGCCACCTAATTGTAACTAATCTAGAACCAATTAATGAAGGAAATAACATTTTGAACAGTTTGAAGCCAATAATAATAAAAATTCGTATTTAAAAGAAGTTTATGAAATCAAAACCCAATATCTACAACTCCCGGATTCCGGTGTCACACAGTCATGAGCTGCTAATACTTAAGTATGACTAAGAGAATGGAAAATATCAAACATAGTCTAAAATTAAATGCAACAGGTGGAAAAGAAGAGATGACGAGATCACGATCGCCGGCTGCTACCTCGTCAACTCCTATGGACTGCTGTTAATCACGAACCAAAACTTAGTCTCGATGTACCTGGATCTGCAAACAAGGTGCAGGGTATAACGTGAGTACACCAACTCAGTAAGTAACGAAAACAACTTATGGGCTGAGAGTAGTGACGGACTAAACCTCCGATAATGTTGGAAAACATCATGTAACTTGAACACGACAACAATATAGTAGAAAGCAAGCAAAATGCACCAAGTTATGTCTGTAAATTTTCATAAGTTCATGTAAAAGCAAAAATGATATGTATACAATATCCAACTCTCATAAGGAAGTACACTTAGTACTCGAATTGGCCATCGGACCCAGGGAAAATCCATCCCAGAATATAGATAAACCCAGTGACGTAGTCACTTGGTACTGAGGAAAAAGGCCAGTCCAGCCCCACGGAGAAGATCTATCTTCGGAACACAAACCCCAAGGAGAAAATCCATCTCCGGAACATAACCCACGGAGAAGATCCATCTCCGAAACATATCACTCGGACAAGATCCATGTCCAGGGAAGATCCATCCCTCAATATATGTGCGCTCACTGGGGGTGTAAAGACTCCTGAGGGGATCCTATAAGACCAAGCGCTATATCAAGCCAACGAAGTCATGATTCAAGTATCGTTGCGGTATGTAGCCCGATCTCATAACTGTCTCAAAATTCGGCTCTAGGCCTCACTCAGTCAATACTTTCTAGTCTCACTCATCATGCTCTCAAATATGTATAATTCAGCCCAAAAAATGATCATATGAAAATAAACTATCAATTACGAAGACTAAGGCATGAAAATATAGGTTACAATGGGACTGAGTGCATAACAGTGAATAACGACAAATAGAGACAGCAACAATTGACCATTCCGGTCTAAACACATTGGCGTGAAGCCATAGCATTTACACTTATCATGATTTCTAATATGTTCAAAGAGAACTCTACCTTCACAGTACCAATATCAGTATGAAACAACCCTTAGACAGTGCCATGGGATGAACCAGGCCACAAACATTCGGTGAACGCCCGCATGCCCGTCACTTGGTAAGTGCGTCACCTTAATTAACATCAACTATCAGATACTTTGGGGTTTCGAACCCTCAGTTCCAAGGTTGAAGACGTTACTTACCTCAAACCCGGCTAACACACTACTCCGAAGTTCCCTTGCCTCTAAATTCGGCCTCTGACCGCTCCAAATCTACCAACAATTAGATGTATATCATTACAATATGCTAAGGAATGAATCCCAATCGAAATCTATCAAAAATACTCAAAAATTCCGAAATTGGTCAAACCGACCCCCGGACCCACGTCTCGGAACCCGATAAAATTTACACCACAGGAAACCTCGTCCTCCCACGAGTCTATACATACCAAAAACACAGAATCGGAGTCCAAATGACCCCTCAAATCCCCATTTTAAAGCGTCTTAATCCCAAGCCCTAGTCACCCTATTTGCACTGATTTTCCCCAAACTTTCCACCCTAAATTCGACCTTTAATCACATATAAACAAGTTTAGAGTCCAAAAACCTTACCTCCATGAAGAACTATCGAATTCCCTCTTAAAAAACCCTTCAAGAGCTTCAAACCCGGATGAAATATTGAGGAAAATGGTTAAAATTTGCGAAGTGTGGTTTTTATACTTTCTGAACAGTGGTTCTGCACCTGCGACCACTTAAGCGCACCTGCAGACCCGCACCTGCGGTCCCAGGTTCGCACCTGCGAAGAACTTACAAAACCTCGACCTCCGCACCTGCGACCCTTTCTCCGTACCTGCGACTTCGCAGGTGCGATACTCTTCCCGCACCTGCGATCTCCCACTGAGTCTCCAAAAATTTGCACCTGTGGTGCTCTGCTCGCTCCAGCGGGCCCGCACCTGCGGTCCAACTTCTACAGGTGCGGTTACGCCAACACCAGCAGTTGAAACTGCAATTTGCCAAGTCCAAAAATCACCGTTCGTCATCCGAAATAATCTCGAGCCCCTCGGGACCCCAACCAAACATACCAACGCATCATATATGATCATTAAAACTTAGTCAAGCCTTCGAAACATCAAAAACAACATCAAAACTCCAAAAACTCATCGAATTCAAGCCTATGAACTTCCAACTTTCTAAATTCCACCAACGATGTTGAAACTACCCAAAACAACTCTGGTTGACCTGAAATTTTGCAGGCATATCCAAAATGACCTTACGAACCTGTCCCATCTATCGAAATTCCATTCCGACCCCGATATCCTATTTTCTATTGCCGACCAAAAATCACCAAAAACCAACTTCCGCAAATTCAAGCCTAATTCTACACCGGGCATCACAAAAACATTTCGAACAAACTCCTAAGTCCCAAATCACCTAACGAAGCTATCTGAGCCATAAAATCTGCATTTCGGGGTCGTTTACCAATAAGTCAACTCCCGTTTGACTTTTCCAACTCTAAGGCTACTTTTAGAGACTAAGTATCTCAATTCCCTCTATAACCACTCCGAACTCGAACCAATCAACTCTAACACATCATGAACAGCTAAACAATGCATAACGAGGCAAAAACAGGAATAATGGTGCAAATTCTACGGGACGACCGACCGGGTCGTTACACCTGGATATAAATCTGGGCTAATATCTCTTAAGTGTATGTAGCCATCACAGGAATAAAGTGTGCTGACTTGGTCAATCTGTCTACAATGACCCAAAATGCATCAACTTCCATGAAGTTCGCGGCAACCCAACCACGAAGTCCATAGTGATGCGCTCCCACTTCGACTTAGTTATGGTCATCTGCTGGAGTAGGCCTCCTGGCCTCTGGTGCTCATATTTAACCTGCTGGAAAATTAGGCATCTAACCACATACTCAACTATGTCTTTCTTTATCCGTCGCCACCAATAATATGCCTCATGTCACGATACATCTTCGTAGCACCTGGATGAATGGAATACCGAGAAATGTGTGCCTCATCTAGATTCCTCTCCCTCAGACTATCGACATTAGGAACACATAGGCGACCCTGGAGTCGCAGAACACCATCCTCGCCAATAGAAACCTCCTTAGCACTACCCTATAGTACCGTCTCTCTGAGAAATAACAGGTGCAGATCGTCAAACTGTCGAGCCTTGATTTGCTCAAATAGTGAAGATTGGGCAACAACGCAAGCAAGAACTCGACTGGGCTCTGAAATATCCAACCTCACAAGTCTGCTAGCCAAGGACTGGATGTCCAAGGCTAGTGTCCTTTCTCTGCTGAAATGAATTCCAAACTACCCATACTCTCTGCTTTCCTGCTCAAGGCATACGTGACTACATTCGCCTTACCCCGATGATAAAGAATGGTGATGTCATAATCCTTCAGTAACTCAAGTCATATAGGGTGCCTCAGATTGAGATCCCTTTTCTTGATCAAATGATGTAAACCTCACAAGACACCTCATATAAATAACGCCTTCAGATCTTAAGAGCATGAACAATCACGGCCAACTCCAAATCGTGGGCAGGATAAAGCTTCTCATAGGCTTCAGCTGACGTGAAGCATAAGCAATAACTCGCCCCTCCTACATCAATACACAACCCAGACAACACGTGAAACGGCGCAATACACAGTATACATCCCCAAGACGGAAGGTAACACAAGGATTAGTGATGTGGTCAGAGCTGTCTTGAGCTTCTGAAAGCTCGCCTCACAATCATCGAACCAACGAAACTGAGCACCCTTCTAGGTCAATCTAGTTAATGGTGTTGCAATGGATGAGAAGCCCTCCACGGACCGATGATAATAACCTGCTAAACTCAAGAAACTCCTGATCTACGTCGCCGAAGTAGGACGATGCCAACTTGAACTGCCTCAATCTTCTTGGGATCCACCTTAATACCCTCGCCTGATACCGCATGCCATAAGAATGCCACAGAATCCATCCAAAAGTCACACTTAGAGAACTTAGCATATAGTTTATGTTCCCTCAAGGTTTGAAGCACCACTCTCAAATGCTGCTCGCGCTCCTCCATGCTACGCGAGTAAATCAAGATGTCATCAATGAAGACAATAACAAAGAAATCAATATAAGGCATGAACACCCTATTTGTCGGGCCCCTTTTTCCTCGTGGAAGATCGGGTTTATGACATTTTGGACAACTCCTATTAAAGGAAGAGGGTTAAAAGAAGCGTCGCCACCTAACGATTTTTATGGTGCGTTAGGGCACCTTAGAGTAGTTAACTCATGGGACTAGTTTGCATTACGAGAGATTCGGTAAGGGCTTGAAGTTATCCCAAGGGGAAGGTATTAGGCACCCCTCAGGATCCACAAATGTGGTTCCCGGCCAAATGGTTTTCGTGAATTTGGACAACAAGCAAATAACAAATAAAGCTCAAACAAGAGGGGATTTCAAATAAGTATTGAGATTTATTAATTTTAAAATAAACTAAGTAAAACATTTGAAAGTAGATGTCCTAAGTTTAAAAAAATATGGATCACATCAATGAAATACCCGGTATGTCACTCCTCAAGAGGGGCTACACGTGGTATTAGCGCACCGGTCATAATATCCATATTCTACCTTTCCCACCCCGTGACGGTATTTTAAAGCGTGTATTGGTCACGAAATCTATTGCGTGATATTACCCGTCCTATCCTATAAGTCCTGGAGGAAGTTAGGGACCACTATTCCTAAAGGGTAGGTACTAGGCTGAACCCCTAAGTTTAAAGGACAAAATTCTAAACGACAAACAAAATAATTAGGACTGCAAATACGAGGAAAACATAGAGGCAGATATGAGGCTCAGATATTCCTCCCAAGTTATACACATAAATAGCACGACTAAAACACGAGTAAGGTCTTTAACTTTAGAACCTAAAACATGATGTCTAAGTGAGAATACAGTAGTGAGGCAGGTTTATTACAGAGTTTTAGAGAAAGAGTTTGTATTATTTTTAGACTATTGACTTCTTATCTGTAATTAGCCAGACAATACACAGAAATTGTTTTCCAGTTTTAACAAGTGTTAATACCTAAGGTTTGCCTAGGCGTATTAAAATACTCCAGTCATACTGCCTAGTTTCAGATAAATAATAGTTAGACGAGGGTGAATCTGTTTTAATCTTACCAGGATAAGGGTTAAACGAGCATGAATGCAGATCCTGAGAATATGATATCTAAATGCAAGCAGGGGCAGCAGGAATGCAAAAAACTATACATGGTATTCTAAATACATAAACATTTTCAGCGTTAGAATCCATTCTTTTTAGCGAGATTCATTAGCACATTGACTGAAAGCAGAACATACAGAGACGTAATTCCTTGTTAAGTTACTGGAACCTGATGCATGATTTCTAAGTGTTCATAGCAATAGGTTTTTAACACATGAATTTTGGCATAGATAATATGAGCATGCTGAGAATGAAATCCTAAGGTAACATGATATCTAATGCAAGATTCGATAGTTGATGTTATTATTTAACCTAAAACAGGATTTCTAGATGAAGCAATTGTGAAAATGCATAGGCAGTAACATTATAACAGCCGTTTCTATTGTTGTTTAACTATGAACATGATTTCTAAGTGGATATGGGCATGATGGGGATGTTGAGATAAATAAACCTAAACATCAGGGTATCTAATGCATGAATGACAGGTATTCCTAAGCATGATGGCTATTGCACATATAAAAAAATAAACATACAAGCGTGGTTTCTACCCACATCTATACTAAGCATGCATAACCCCACCCATTTCACTATCCAACCCCGGAAGCGTTTTTACAATTGATTATTACACACCACTATTGCACAAATTACATAAGTAAATAAGTAAATTAAGAAGTTACACTATGGGGGGCCTAACAATAGGCCCAAAACTCCAGATCCAACAATGCCATATGCCATGACCTTTTATAACCCAGGTGTGTCCGAGTTCCTAATGACCTCAGAGGATCCCAAGCAGTACTCACACCCAGGTACCCTAGCCAGGAATGAGTAAGTGTAGTGTGGAATGCCAGCCTTGTGTGTCAGAGTTCAATGGGTACTCAAATGGTCCCCAAGGTAGTGCTCACACGAAGGGGGCTGAACTTAGAAACTAAGAGTAGTGAGATGTACTCATAGTCTTAAAAGAGTTGAGTTGAAAATAGTTTTCTAACATAATTGTTTTGAAAATAGCTTTAGAGAACGGCATAAGAGTTTGTTTTATGAAAACTAGTTTGAGGAGGAAAATAGACAGGACAATCAGCAACTTAGAAAACATACATAGTTCAGGAAACAAACACAAACGGGGAAGGGGCTCTGAGAGACAGATACACAGCCCATGAGGCAGACAACTCAACGTAATCAAATATTTCTAAAGATTCAGGGAAGGCGACTAAGTTCAAACATATCAACCAACATATTAGACATAGGCAGGGGATACACATAAAGAACAAAGACTGAGTGTGAGACACATCGAGCATGCAAGGCAAGGTATCAGTAGACATGTGAAAGAGAGATTTAGAATACTAGATGCATATTGAACAACAGACACCTAAGTAGGAACATGTGATAAAGGCAATAGGCATACTGAACCAAAGGGGGAAAGGGAGATCACATAGGCATAATAGACATGCTATTTGCAAGGTAAACAGCAAAACCAGAAATAGATGCATAAGAGAAACAAAAGGAATCGTAATACAAAAAAACATGTTGTTTTGGATGTTATGACTTAAATTGAAAACATACCAGTTGGATGAAAAAATAAATGCAGAGTGAAAGTAGCAAAGTGAAGAACGGTGAGCAATAGAGTAGTAGAACAATAGAATCACTCAGTCTTGGCTTTCAGCCGACTGAGTTGCAAGTAAACAGCAAGAGAAGCAAGAAAGTATGTGTGTGTGTGTGTGTATGAGAGAGCTTAGAACAGTGTATATCGTTCGTGTCTTGCTTAATGAAAGAGCATGGGTACTTATAGTTTGAAAAATAAGTAGTAAAATAAGGTAATAAATAATAGTTCAGCAAATTTATGGAAGTAAGCATCAATCCGAATCAAATTAAAGGAAGTATTCCCTTTAATTAAGGAGTCATACTCAATAAATGATAGACAGTAGTAACATAAGGAAAGAAAAATCGTGTAAGACTGATAGCATAAACATAGTACATTATAGAGCATGTAAGTAGGACCAAGTTCAGAACCCTATTTAAGGAAAATATATATGTATCAATTTAACAACAATATTAGACACGAAAAATAAAGCAAGAGATAATTAAAAATTTGAAAATCAGTAAAGAGATCCTCGAGTGAGGCTCTAGTTATAGGAAATCAGCATTAATCAAAGGAAAATATCACACAAGGAAATAATTCCAGCACATAGAACAAGTAATTAGTTCAAGTTCAGAAAATATAATTAAGGAAAAGGTCTGTAAGAATCAACTAGCAATAGAATCAATCACTCAATAAGGCAAGGGAACAATTCTTAGGTAAAAATCAGTAAGGTATTACATAGGAGATCAGTGAAGGACACCAATCCTAGAGAATCAGGGATACGACTAAGAATAACAATAGCTAAGGAAGCTAACACGAATTAAACAGATAATATGCAAGAAATCGGAAACCCTAGTAATCAAAATAGGGTAGAATCATACGAAATTAGGGATTCACATAGAGCATAACAGGAATCACAGAGTAAACATTGATGTAAGTGGGAAAAGTAAAAAAGTCAGAGACACTAATGAACAACATAGGGTAAAATCCCAGAGAATTATAAAGCTCATGAGAAACACGCATATACGCAAACATAGTATCAATGACAGACTTAGGAACTTAAGATTAGGGCTACGAAATTTAGGGTTTTAAACATAAATAACTCAAATAGAGAGAAGAACTTAAATAAACGTTTGAACATAATGAAAATCATAGGATAATACTAAAATCGGAAGGAAAAGCCGTTTTAAAAAGGGGTTATGAAACCCTAGTTTGAAGACGAAGACTGTTCAAAGTAAAAAAGCTTTTTATTTAAAAGAAACGTGTAGAAAAGCTTAGTAATATCATAGATCTGAGGCAGATCTAGAAGAAAATCGAAAGACATAAGGAGTTAGGGTTTCGTGGAACCCAGAGAAGTAAGAAGAACCTCAAAGACGTCGTCGGCTTAGGCCGGAAAGATTGTAGTTCTTACTCGAACGGCCGGGGGAGGCTGGAAAGTGGCTTGAGGAACCTGAGAGGTGAGTGAACCGCTCCAGGTTCGCCTGAGGGCTTTAGGGTATCACTGGACCGGTGCAAGGAGGATAGATAACCAGGAGGTGATGAGGAACCATGGTTTCCAGTGAGAAAACCAACCGGAGAAGATGAACGGACTCCATCGGAGGAGAGAAGCCAAGGGAGGCTTCTAGAGAGAACCAGAGAAGAATAGAGAGAAATAGAGAGAAAATGAGCGTTACCAAATGAGGGGTAGGTTGGGGGCGGGGGGTAATTGAGTTTAATTATGGTAATGTTGATCTGGACCGTTGATCTCATTTGATCAACGGTTCAGATCAGGCATGGGGTTGGGCTGGGTTGTTTATGGGTTTGGGTTGGGTAAAATTGTGGGTTTTGGGTCAGGTGGGGGTTGGTTTAAAAATTGGCTAAAATTTAAATAAAATGGGCTAAATGTTAAATACCCTTAAAATAAGATAATTAATTAATTAAAGTAACTACTAATTGTGTAAAAATGAGATTTAAACCAAATAAATATAATTAAGATAATTAACTACCATAAAAAAATATAAACGATCAGTTGTTGCTTTTAAAAGGGTATAAATGTATATTTATGCTATTATTGCAAAAAATTACTCAAATTAGCTAAATAATGCCAATATTGGCTATTTTGTGAAACAATCAAATCCTAATGGAATTAAATAGGATTATGAATAATATATTGAGCAATATAAATGTCTTGAAATCATTTATAACATCATTTATGTGTAATTATGAATAATTAGGGAATATAAAATATTAAATAAATAGGAAAATAATTTGATAAAAATACGGAAAATTATGGAAAAATACCAATTACTATAAAGAGTGATTTTGAAGGTATATATGCAAGTTTGAAAATAATGTAGGGAAAAATTGGGTATCAACAACTGCCCCTCTTTACCCAGAAAGGATGAAAGAGTTGTCGGGTAAAGATATGATGGCCAATTTTGACCGAGTGGAAATAGTATGAAAGATTTGGGCCGCACCCTGACTTCTGAGCTACCTACATATCCCTGGTTTTACAGGAACCAGGCCGTATGTAGTTCAGGAGTCACCGACGAAGTATACCGGTGATGTTTTATAAGGACGGACGCAAAGTGCAAGGCAAGGTGAACAAAATGACTTATGTGGTAGTTAGAAGAGCTGGAGCGGTACGCACCTGCCTGCCTGGCTGTTCCTAGACGGATTTCCTGCAAATGAATAACGAGCGTATATTGTGCGTAATTTAAACATGATGCAAATTCCCATTGGATTATGAATGTTGTCTTTGGACGGTTAAGGATGACGTCCTTAGACCATGATGTCTTGGCCTATGAGTCGCTTGATGCGGGATTCGCAGGCTATGAAATGATGTTCTCGGGTCATGAGGATGGTGCCTCCGAACCATGATGCCTTTGAATAATGATATGCAAACTGATAAAAGAGATCCTCGGGCCATGAAGATGGTGCCTTTGAACGATGACGCCTTTGGATAGGTCGGCAATATTTCAGCCCATGAAAAATTGTAATAGTATGATTCTAACAAGACAGAGCTTAGTCTTGCGAATTAAAAAGGTAGGGCTTAGACCGAAAAGAAACGAAGTAGATAATGACAGGGACAATGGTTGCTTTGAAAAGTAAAAGAGAGGTAGAGTTTAACCTCGGAAGGAAGAATGGTAGCCTTATGCAGAAGATAAAATGCAGATAGAGTTAGCGTTTAACCTCGGAAGGCAGAATGGTAGCCTTATGCAAGAGATAAATGCAAATGGAGGTAGCGTTTAACCTCAAAGGCAGACTGGTAGCCTTATGCAAGAAATAAATGCAGATGGAGGTAGAGCTTAACCTCGGAAGGCATAATGGTAGCCTTATGCAAGAAATAAATGCAGATGAAGACAATTCTTAGTCTCGAAAGGCAGAATAGTAGCCTTATGCAATGCAAAATGTAGATGGAGGTAGAGTTTAACCTCGGAAGGCAGAAAGGTAGCCTTATGCAAATGTAAATGCAGATGGAGACAATGTTTAGTCTCGGAAGGTAGAATGGTAGCCTTATGCAATGTAAAATACAGGAAATAAAATGCAGATAGGAGTTCTTAGCTGGTGACGAATTGTGGCACTGTGATTGTTGTGAGTCTTTGCGGTAATTGAAGCATCGTTTGTGCTGATAATAAATGTCAGCATGTGTGACGAGTTTGAGGAGCATGTCTTTGAGCATTATATGTCCTTTAGGAGGACAATATGTTTTGGGGCCTCTTAAGCTTCGTGCCTTCATCCAAAGAAAAATCGCGAGTTCTGTAAAAGGGGAAAGGTTAGTTAGCATTCCCGCCGACTTTACTTGACTCGTTTGCTGGATCGCAATGATACTGTTTGTACCACAGGGGTAGAGTTTGCTAAACAAGTTGTTTCAAAAATAAACATGCATGATTTTATAAGGATATGATATAAGCATATAATCTAAAAATAGTTTTTCAGATGAACTGACGACAGTGACGCGCTTCGAGACGTTGCAACCTCTCCTGTCACAGAATTTTGAGGGTCCAGTTTGGTGGGTGAATACTTCTGGCTGTTGCTCGTGCGGCGATTGGCTGAATTTGCATTCTGCCCCAGTTTCCATTCGTGGGGGGGAATGAGATTTTTATTAAAATGTGACCGAACCCATAGGGCTGCCTACGTATCCCCTCTTAAACAAGAATCAGGTCAGACATAGTTCAGTTTACATTGTTGATAAAAGCATAAAGAGTTACACATAGTAGCACTTGACTGCACCTGAATTGATTGATTTTGGCCAAACCTCTCCGTCCATTTCTGCAAGTATAAGTGCTCCTCCTGTCACCACTCTGTGAACCATGTACGATCCCTGCCAGTTGAGAGAGAATTTTCTTTTGGATTCATCTTGATGTGGAAAGATTTTCTCTAGAACTAGTTGCCCTGGTGTGAATCCTCTTGGCTTGACTTTCTTGATGAAGGCTCTGGTCATTCTTTTCTGGTAGAGTTGACCATGACAAACTGCATTCATTCTTTTTCTGTCCATGAGGGCCAGTTGCTCATAACGACTATTTACCCATTCTGCGTCGCTGAGCTCAACTTCTTGTATGATTCTTAGAGATGGAATTTCCACTTCACCAGGAATAACAGCCTCCGTACCATAGACCAACATATAGGGAGTTTCCCCAGTTGATGTGAAAATCGTGGTGCGATATCCCAACAAGGAAAATGATAACTTCTCATGCCACTGCTTGTGTTTTTCTATCATTTATCAATATCTTCTTGATGTTTTTGTTAGAAGCCTCTACAGCTCCATTCATCTGAGGTATGTATGATGTGGAGTTCTTATGTTTTATCTTGAAGGTTTCGCACATAGCTTTCATCAAGTCACTATTGAGATTAGAATTTGTCGGTGATGACTGATTCTGGAACTTCGAATCGACAAACAATGCGGTCGCGAACAAAGTCGGCCACAACTTTCTTGGTAACTGCTATGTAGGAAGATGCTTCGACCCATTTAGTAAAGTAATCAATGGCAACCAAAATAAACTTGTGTCTGTTGAAGGCGGCAGGCTCGATTGGTCCAATGACGTCCATGCCCCACGCGGCGAACGGCCACGGTGAATTCGTTTCATTAAGCTCACTCAGAGGTACCGTTATCATATCCTCGTGTATATGAAAGCGGTGGCACTTTTGGATGTACTGGATGCAGTCCGTTTCCATAGTCATCCAGAAATAACCAGCTCGGAGTATCTTCTTTGCTAGAACAAAATCGTTCATATGCGGGCCGCAGGTCCCAACATGAATGTCTTCCAATAATTTTGACGCTTTCTTTGCGTCGACACACCTTAATAACCCCAAATCAGGAGTCCTCATATATAGGATTCCTCTGTTGTGAAAGAAATTATTAGACAATCTCTTAAGTGTGTGTTTTTGAGTGGCATTTGCAAGCTCTGGGTATTCTCCTTTTGCCAAATATTACTTGATATCATGGAACCAAGGGTTTCCATCTGCTTCTTCCTCGACATGTGCATAGTAGGCTGGATGACTGTGGATTTCCACCGGGATGGGATCAATGAAATTCTTGTCTGGATGCTGAATTATAGATGACAGTGTAGCCAGTGCATCGGCGGACTCATTCTGGATTCTTGGGACATGCCGGAATTCTATCTTTGTGAACCTCTTTCTCAACTCCTGTACGTGATGCAGATAAGGTAATATCTTGGACTTCTTGGTTGCCCACTCTCCTTGTACCTGATGTACTAATAAGTATGAGTCACCAATCACTAACAGCTCATGGACGTTCATGTCAATGGCCATATTGAGCCCTAGGATGCAAGTCTCATATTCAACCATGTTGTTGGTATAGGGAAATCTGAGTTTGGCAGATACCGGATAGTGCTGACCAGTTTATGATACCAAGACCGCTCCAATTCCGACTCATTTGAAGTTTGATGCTCCATCAAAGAACATCCTCCAACCGTCGTAGGATTCTACAATGTCTTCTCCTACAAATGATACCTCTTCATCAGGAAAATACGTTTTCAGAGGTTCGTATTCTCCGTCCACAGGATTTTCAGCAAGATGGTTTGCCAATGCCTATTCTTTGACCGCCTTTTGAGTTATGTAGATAATGTCGAACTCTCTTAGCAGGATTTGCCACTTGGCTAGCTTGCCACTGGGCATGGGCTTCTGAAAGATGTACTTTAGTGGATCCATCCTTGATATGAGGTATCTTGTGTAGGAACATAAGTAGTGCCTCAACTTCTGAGCGATCCAAGTCAAATCGCAACAGGTGCGTTCCAATAGAGAATACCAGGCCTCATACGGAGTGAACATCTTGCTGAGATAGGAAATGGCTTGCTTTTTTCTCCCTGTTTCATCATGTTTCCCGAGAACACAACTGAGAGCCCCATCTAACACTTCAAGGTAGAGTAACAGAGTTCTACCTGGCTCAGGCGGTACCAGGACTGGTAGTGTTGAGAGATACTCTTTGATTCTGTCGAAAGCCTTTTGACAATCCTCGGTCCACTTATTTGCGGCGTCTTTCTTTAGCATCTTGAAGATCGGCTCACAAATGACTGTAGACTGTGCTATGAACCGGCTGATGTAATTAAGTCTTCCCAGGAAACTCATCACATCTTTCTTGTTCCTTGGTGGTGGCAATTCCTGAATGGCCTTTGATGGGTCCAATTCTATTGCCCGTCGGCTCACAATGAATCCCAACAACTTCCCAGTAGGAACCCCGAATGCACACTTTGCGGGGTTCAGCTTCAGATTGTATTTCCTTAACCTGTTGAAGAACTTCCTCAAATCCTCCATGTGGTCAGCAGCTTTCTTTGATTTGATAACGACGTCGTCCACATACATCTCGATCTCCGTGTGAATCATGTCAAGGAATATGGTAGTCATAGCCCTCATGTAGGTGGTTCCTGCATTATTTATACCGAATGGCATCATCTTATAATTGTACACTCCCCATGGTGTAGTGAATGCCGTTTTCTCAGCATCTTCCTCATCCATCCAGATCTGATGATAACCAGCGAAGCAATCTATGAAGGCCTGTAATTCATGTTTGGCACAGTTGTTGATCAGAATGTGTATGTTTGGAAAAGGGAAGTCATCTTTTGGACTGGCCCGGTTGAGATCCCGGTAGTCGACACAGACTCTGACCTTCCCATCCTTCTTCGACACAAGTACAATGTTGGCTAACTATGTCGGGTACTCAACTACCCGGAGAACCTTGGCGTTGATCTTCTTGGTGACCTCTTCTTTGATTTTCAAACTCATGTCAGGTTTGAACTTCCGGAGCTTTTGTTTTACCGGAGGACATGTCGGATTAGTCGGCAGTTTGTGGGCCACAATAGACGTACTTAGACCAGCCATGTCATCATACGACCAGGAGAATATGTCCTCATACTCATTTAAAAACTCTGTGTGTGCTTTATTTTCTGATGGAGACAAATGAATGTTGATGCGGGTTTCCTTGACGTTCTCTGAATCTCCTAGGTTGACAGCCTCAGTTTCATCTAAGTTGGACTTAGGTCTATTTTCAAAGTTTTCAACCTCTTTGACAATATCGTCGGGTATATCATCCTCGTTTGAATCCATGTCTGTTTGTTGCGTTGTCTCATTGCATGTCACGGTCATCGGTTCATCAAGACAAGTAATAGTAATGCTGTATAGATTAAATAGTGAGAGAAAACACTATCAAATAAATATCGAATTTGTAAGAGAAATTAGAAATGCTTTGATAAATTGAATAACTATTTTGAACATTGAAGATCTTATTGCAGGAATTGAAAATGCTGAAAAGAAGAAAATTTATTTAGTAGATAAACAGTAAATAATGCTTGTTTTTAGCCTTGCTACCCCGAGTCTCGGCGGGCTTTGGTCGTCCGGACAAACCGGTTCTTGATATAAGTTCCCTTGCTCACTGCCTGTATGGAAGGGCCTTCCTCCCCCTCCTCCTCGAGAACAACACAACAATCTATGTCCTCGTCTTCTAGAAATAACTTTCTCATCATTTCTAGTGCTTCTTCTTCGTCTGACCCATAGATGATGTCAGCATGCTTGAAAGTCTGTTCCAAATGGGGTATCGACTGCTCCAAAGGGTAGTAAGGACTTCGCCACGGTGGTGACCAGTCGTTGAATTCTTCCCAGGTGTACTCATACCCCAGATCGAAAGTAGTACCGTGTTTCTTGAGTTTTATGGGCTTCGTGATCCCTTGGAGGTTCTTACCGAGCCCTTTGCATGGTTCATACCCTCTCCAGTTCAGGATGCTCTCGATCTTACTATCCCACAATTTGTCTTTGTTGATGGAATTGACTCGTTCAATATGGTGATGAGTTCCTCCACCTAGCGTTCTTCTTCCATTGATCACAGGGATAGTCTGGCGACTGTAGATAGGGTTGCTACTGTCGCCGTGAATGATCACCTCTTGGTGGTTCCATTCAAATTTCACTGCCTGATGTAATGTTGATGCTACGGCCCCAGCAGCATGGATCCAGGGTTGTCCCAACAATAGGTTGTAGGATGCTGGCACATCTATTACTTGGAAATCTACCTCGAACCATGTCGGTCCCATCTGCAGGCATAGACTGATCTCCCCATGGTAAATCTTTGAGAATCGTCGAAGGCTTTCACACTGATTGATCCCTCTATTATCTCATCCAGTCCTTTACCCAATTTCTTGAGTGTTATCAGCGAACAAATGTTGAGGTTGGAACCTCCATCGATCAAGATCCTCGTGATGAAATGATCTTCACATTGCACGGTGATGTGCAACGCTTTGTTATGTCCCAATCCCTCAGGGGGTAACTCGTCCTCATGAAAAGTAATTTTATGACTTTTCAGTATCAGACCCACCATGTTGTCCATTTATCCACTAGTGATGTTGTTCGACACATATGCTTCGCTCAATACTTTCAACAAAGCATTTCTATGCGTCTCAGAGTTCTGCAGCAAAGAGAGAATAGATATTTGCGCTGGTGTTTTGTTCAGTTGGTCGATGACCGAATACTCCTTAGCCTGCATTTTCCTCCAAAGCTCATCTGAACCTGTTTCAATGAGGGGAGGCCGGTTGGCAGCCTGCTTGCTTGATTCGACCAGATGTTCAGGGGTATAAACTCTACCAGTTCTTGTCATGCCCTGTGCCGCAATGGCTTCCTCGGACCCGCTTTTACCCTTCCTTCTTGCCTCGGCTGTGTAATCCCAAGGGATAACATTTGAATAAAAAGGCGGTGTAGTTGTCATTGCCACCGGAATAGGTGTGGCCATCCTTACTTTGATAGGACTGTGTGACCGGGGTGGCAGGACTGAAACTTGGAGTGGTGTTGGTACGTTTGCGGGAGATACAAACTCAACTTCAATTGGCACTGGTGCCTTCGCCTTTGCAGGTGGTGCTGCTTCAAACTCAAGTGGGATAGACATATTCACCTCGGCATCCTCAGATGGATGAATCTGGACTATGATCGGGTTGAGAGTGACTGCAAGTTTCTTTGGGTCATCGCCTTCTACATCTCGGAGAATCTCGCCTCATAATCGGTTACATACATCTGACACTGCTGAAGCTGCTCAAACTAAAATCGTAGCTCTTCCCTCTGATAGGGTGGAAAATACCTGTCCAAGAATAGGCGTGTGAACCAGTCCCAAGTCATGGGAGGAGAATATGCTGGTCTACCAAGAAGATAAGACTGCCACCACCTATGTGCGTTGCCCTCTAACAAAAAAGTAGTGAAATCCACCCCGTGAGACTCCAATATGCGCATATTGTGCAGTCTGTCCCTGCACCTGTCAATGAAGTCTTGAGGATCCTCATGTCGGTCAACCCCAAAGACCGGAGGATGAAGCCTAGTCCATCTGTCCAAAAGCTTCTGCGGCTCACCAACCGCAGCTAGTCTAGGCTCAGGTACAGTTGTTGCTATAGGACGGGCTCCGCCCACAGGAAGAGTGCCCGGGTGTGATACACAGCGGTTGCACGCCCAAGAGCCTGAGCGGTAGGGGCATGTCCTCCCCCTCCCACCTGAGATGTGGCCGGATCTGCTGGAAGTAAACCGGCCCGAGTCATGGAATCCATGAACCGTAGCATACGACCCATGACCTCATGGAAGCCTGGTGCTGTCATGAAGTCGGTCGGGGTTGGCTCTGTTGCGGGTACCTCGCCTTACTCCTCAACTATAGGATCCTCTACTAGATCTGTTGGCCGTGCAACTAGTGCAACTGTGGGACGTCCTCGCCCTCTACCTCGGGCCGATGCCCTCCCCCGACCTCTTCCTCAGCCTCTAGCAACAAGGGAGCAGCTCCTCCCGGATTAGGAACGTTTGTTGCACGCGTTCCCACCATCTATGAGAGAATAGAAGGAAGAAACTTAGTACACCATTAACTGCACGATAAGAGATGAATAAAGAGTAGTTTCCTAAAATCCTATATCCTCTCGAAGATAAGTACGAACGTCTCCGCACCAATCCGCAATACTCTATTAGACATGCCCATAACTTGTAGACCTACATGAACCTAGTGCTCTGATACCATGTTGTCACAACCCAATTTCATATCAGGCCGTGATGGCGTCTAACACCGTTGCTAAACAAGCCAACAATGAATAAGTCAATAACATTCCCATTTTAACAAATTTCCCAAAAGTGATTTTTTGAAAATTAAGAGATTTGATGAGCGACCGATCTAAATTACTAAGTGAAGCAAGTAGAATGCTTAGAACCATATGAACAAGACCCAAAAAGAAACTACAAGTCTACTAATACATGCCAAGATCTAGTTTCACAATTATATGGGCAACTTAGAAGAATATACAAAAGATGTCTATCCTAGTGTCTGAAAAGAGAGTAGACAGAAACAAAACAAAAGAGAGACTCCGGCATGCTGCTGAACGGCTCGGAATGGCAGCTCACCGTCGAATCTCGAACCTAAATTAAGAATGCGCGCCGGGTGGATATCCAAATGCACCTGCCTTAGATCATGCACAATTAAGTGCAGAAATGTAGCGTGAGTACATAAAATAATATGTACCCAGTAAGTATCCAGTCTAACCTCGAGAAGTAGTGAAGAGGGGTCGACTTGACACTTACTAAGGCTAATAATAATATGCCAAATCATAACTAAGCATGGATTACAACAATTATACTAAACTCAACAACAAGAGGCGATAAATATCCCTTTTCAAAATTATTATTCCCAAGAGTTAACATGCACAAATAATGTTGAGGTCGTACGACCCGAAACAACACAGTAATATTTAAATGTGCACTGTCGAGGGTCGAGCGGCACGAACCATAAATGCATTTATTTAACCTGCCGAGACGCTTGGCCCACTCCAAAATAGAAAATAATTAAGGAACACAATTTTTTCAATAATAGTCAAGTGTTCTATTCATAACCTAAAATGAATGAAGACTTATCCTTTTAGAATCCTTTTGCAATTTATGGAATTATGATTTAAGCAGTTTAATTGAAAGGCGCAACTATTTCAAGTATAACATGATAGGGCTCCTAGACTACCCAGACTGTAGCATGAATAGTAGCTACGCTCGGACTCTCGCGACTTCGCACGTGCGTAGCCCCCCCCACAAATAGTCACATATTAGTTAATTCTCCTATAAGGAGATTTTCCTCTTACAAGGCTAGAAAGGAGACTTACCTCGTCCCAAAGCCCACTTTCCGATTGAAAAACATTCTCAAACCTCCAAATTTGGTGCCAAACGACGCGAAACTAGTCAAACATTATATATATTAATCAATCTATGCTCGAAAGTTCATATCCCCACTATTAAAGTGATTACCCAACCAAAAATGCAAGGTTCCTAAAATTCACCCCCGGGCCCGGATTCCGGAAATTTTTGAAGAAAATTATTACCCATAATCTAAGGAACATAAATATATGATTTTTACTAAGTTCCATAACTATTTTCGTTGTCAAATCCCATTTTTACTAAACCCTAGGTTTTTCTAAGCCCATGATTTTTACCAATTTTCATGTTAAAATCTACTCATAATCTATGTATTAAAGTCGCATTAAGTAGAAACTACTTACCCCACAAAGCTTGGTCGAAATCCCCTACTTAAAAGCTCTCCAATCGCCCAAGTGTGGAAGAAAATGTGATAAAAATGGCCTAGGTCCGTATTAAATGAACCCTTACTGCACACCGACTTTCGCACCTATGGTGCCTTGTTCGTATACGCGGTCTCGCTCCTGCGGAAAATGCCTCGCAGGTGCGCTTCTCCCTTGACTGGCCAGGCTCCGCTTATGCGGATACAAAGGGCCGCATCTACGAGCCTTTTCGCACCCGCGGTTGAGGCTCTCGCACCTGCGGGCACGCAAATGCGACCTATTTTCCGCATCTGAGGTTCCTGGGCAGCCCTTGATTCCTCACTTCTGCGGCTCGTGCCTCGCACCCACGGCTGGCCAAGCACAAGTGCGATCATGATAGATCTAGGAGCTTCAGCTCCCAACTTGGTCCGAGCCTCGACCGATCGATACTCGGGACCCCTGGGGCCCCAACGGAACATACCCACAAGTCTGGAATCATAAAACAGACTCGCCCGAACTCTCAGAACGCCTGAAACAACATTAAAACTAAGAATCACACCCCGAAACCAATTGATTCAAACTTATGAACTTCAAGTTCTTCTAATCACTCAAATGCACCGAAACATACTTAGACTACTCAGGTTGATACCAAATTTTGCGTGCAAGTCTTAAATGACATTACAGAATTATCCCCGATCTCGAAATTCCGTATGGACCTCGATAACACCAAAACCCGCTCCAAACAATACTTAAAGAACTTCAAAATTCTTCAAGAACCAACATTTGATATTAGGCGCTGAAACGCTCACGGGTCATCCAAAACCCGAACCGAGCATACGCCGGAGTCCGAAATTATCATACGAACCTATTGGAACCGTAAAATCCCGATTCTTTGAGGTCGTTTACTCAAAATGTTGGCCGAAGTCAAACTTAGCCCTTTTAGGCCAACTTAAGGACCCCGAACCTTTTCAAATATCAACCTAACCATCCCCGCAAGTCATAAAACAGTTAAAGCACATATTGGGTGTCTTATTTTGGGGAACGGAGTCCTAGATAGCAAAATGCCCGGTCGGGTCATTACATTATACTAGATACTATCACATGCTTTGGTATAACTATATATGTAATATTAATTTAAATCTTTAATATGTATGTTTACTTTATGTTTTATACTTTAATTAAATAAAACAAAATAATAAAGTCTATTACGATAAATATTTAAGTTCATTTTTCTCTATAAAATAGTTATAAGACCTTGGTACTATCCTTTTTGATAATTTGACACTCAAAAGCACTTTTTAAAAAGATTGGCCAAACACAATTTGTCTACCAAATATTGCAAAAAGTACTTCTTAAACGAATTGGCCAAACACAAACTATTTTTTTTTCAAAAGTACTTTGAAAAAAAGCACTTATGAAAAAGTACTTTTCAAAATAAACAATTTTTGGCAGCTTGGCCAAACGGGCTCTTAATAGCCTAAAAAGTATTTTTTTCTTCCAAAATTGAAGTGTTCGGCCACGCTTTTATAAGAAAAAAAGTGTTTTTGAGGAGAAGTAGAAGCAATTTTGGAGAAATAGAAAACAATAGCTTATCTCCAAAAGTACTTATTTGAAAATGGCTATAGAGAAAATATAATCAGAAGCAGTTTCTAAAAGCTTGATAAAACACTAATTAATACTCAAAAGTACTTTTTAAATAATTTAGTGAAACACAAACTATTTCTAATTAAAAATTATTTAAAAAGAAGTATCACTTATCAAAATAAGCTTATTTTTTGCCTCGGCCAAACATGCTGCGAGACACAAAAATCAAATGGATCCAAAAGGTAATTTGGTACCTCCCGTACACTACCAAAGAAGCTATTGAAAACCTCACTTTAATTTCAGTTCTGAGCGGTGGAGAATTGTGCTACGTGGAAGACGATACGGTCAATGTTCGTACGTGAGCTAAGAAAAGGGACTTGAGAACACATCTCAAACACAATTGTTCGAATTGGCCATATCCATGTCCATGTCTCTTCGACTTTGTTGCGGACCCTCAATTTCTGTAAGTAATTATAAGCTTCATTCCGAAATTTGTATGTCATTTTCGTGAAATGTATGTTTTATCTTATTTTCCGGTAATTCCAATTATCCTTGATGATGCTAAATTTCCAGCGAAGTTTGTTATCTGATCGTTGACTTTGTTGATGTTTTAAGCGAAACGATCACGAGTGTTAGATTTTTGATTTTTTGTTTTTTGAAGAATGACCTAATCAAATGGTAGGACCAAATATTCTTTATTGTGGTTGCCTTTAACATGATTAATGTTTGGTGATACTTAATAGAGTTATAACCTTTCAGAGATTTATATGTTTAGAAAATATACAGAACTTCAATTTTTTCTTTTTGATAACGGTTTTGTTCAAGCTAGCTTGCGCGCACCTCGACTAATTCCATCGGGTACACCGGCTAACTTTGTCCACTAAAGCTTAGACAGATGAGAAGAACTAACCCACGAGACTTCATAGTTTTCCACCAACTTAATTGACCACTAAGCTACACCCTTGGGTGCAAAAAGAAAATATATAAAACTTTATTACTTTTTATTTGCATAGTATTGGAATGAGACGAGTTTAAATGGAGTAACGTGGTTAGTGAGGATTCATATAGCCGACCGGAACTTGGTTGGGATGGAGGCGTTGTTGTTGCTGCTTTCTAATAAAGCTATGGTGATAATGTGTGTGAACTGAATGGGCAGGGCTTAAAGAATAAAAGAGATTTGCTGGGCTTAGATTTGGCAGGTAAGTCTTTGTTCAGGAATAGCAAGTTTGTTATATATTGTACTTGATTAGCTGGCACGGATTTTCTAACAATTTGTTTTCTTGTTTACAGCTAATCATTTGAATATCCCAATGAGGAAATGGTTTAGCGGAGTAAAAAAGTTCATTCCCTTTGAGGGATATGTTAAGTTTGTGCAAACAACAGCAAGAATAACATTTCCAAAGATCTCATCAGATTGTAAAGATAATGCGCCTTCGGATGTTTTGAGTCACAAAAAGATGGTTCCTTATTCGGATCCCCCTAGCATGAAAGATGTGGACAGTTTGTATGAATTCTTTGATAGGAGGTAGGAATTTTACTTCTTGTTTTTTTTCTTTTGGGACAGAACTTGGGTCCCTTTAGCTGCACTTTAGATTTAAAACACTTACTTTCTTATGTGTTTTTTGGAATTAGCCATTGATGTTTGCGTTAGGGTAGGCTGTCTACATAGGGTGCGGCCGATGCTATATGCACCGGGCTACCCTTTTTTAATTTCCTATGTGTTTTCTTCTTCAGAAGGTAACATCTACTACGCAATGGCATCAATTGCTGACCTGTTTATTTCATTGTTTTTATAGTACCAAGCTTGTTGTATTGACGGGAGCTGGCATGAGCACAGAGAGTGGAATTCCGGACTACAGGAGGTTGGTCTATAATTAGATTAGCAGGCTCAATGTGCTTAAATGTTTGATCATTCTCTGAAGTTGGTCATCTGAGTTACATTTCCAAAAAAAGGGTACACATTTACCGGAAAGAAAATGAAGTTGTCAATGTTTAAAATTTTATGCTATCTGAGTTACATCTCCTAAAAAGGAGTCACATTTTGCAGTAAAGAGAAGAAAAATTTCAATCTTTAGTTTGTATGCTATTTGGTGCAGTAAAACTTTAAATTGATTTTCTTTGTCGTTATGATAACCTGCTTGGGTTCTCAGGCTCTGATTTTCATAACAAAGGTTACGCTCTGTTGGTTATCTTCGTATCTGAATTACTCAAATCTGGTGGCGTTATTAAAGAGAAACAAAAAAGAGATGCATCCAAATTGCTACCAATTTGAAAAGCTGATTTTCTTGGTGTTGAGCATTTAGCTAAATTGCATGAAGTGGGATTAAATCTGAAAGTGCAGGCTAGATGTCCTAGTCAAAACAATGTATGAAGGTGTCGCGAAACAGAAATTTCTTTTTATTTACTCTGTTTTGAGTATTCCTTGCACTTTTGGCCTGTTTCTATAGGGTAATATGTCTGTGCTGAGTTTAAAATGGAGTTGGGCATTTGGTTACAGCTTTGTACTGCTTCTAGATTTGTTATATAGAGGCCTGAACTTTTATGTATGAATTAGTTAAGTAACACAATTTAGGCAAATGGTAATGCTTTCCCTCTTTTCTTGGCAGCCCGAATGGAGCTTATAGTACTGGTTTCAAACCAATTACCCATCAGGTGATCTGAAGGCATGTGTTTTGATTCTTGGTTCCATTAAAGTGTTATTATTGGTGTCATAAATACCATTTCTCGCATATCTTACAGAGGAAAAAAATGCAACAGTCTGATCCTGAAGGTAGAAAAACAGTGGCTACAGTTGCATAAGAGAAGCTTTGAAATAATATGTTTACACGTAAAGCTTGAAACTAGTTTAGCATGATCAGGCAATAAATTCTACTGTGTTTAGTTCTGTTCATATCTTAACATATATGTGTATATTCAATATGTTTCTTCTCCACAACAAATCCTACATGAATTTAGGTTTTGGTCGTCTCTTAATGTTGTATGCATATACTTTTTCTTGTAAAAGAGATTTGTCTACTAGAGTTATAAGGAGTTCCTAGATGACAAGAAGTCTTCTATTAAAGAATTGCATTAACTGAACTGGAAGGGAACTGGCAATGTACTTGGTAATGAGATATATTTTCCTACAAAAACCAGATCATCTAACCTTGCATATACTTCTTTAGAGGTCTTTGGATCCCCATTGTTCACTCTTGTATAGTAATATTTTGTATTGAACATGACTTTAGCATAATATTCCTTAGCAGAGCTCCTCCCTTTCAACCTATCTTATTGTAATTCTATGCATTTCATCTTTTTTCTCGTGAACCTGAAAAGGATAAAAAATAATCCAACTTATGCCCAAAGAATCAAAAAGTTGGAACAACTATCCTTCGAACTGTTTAAATTCTTTTCATCTGGCTAGGTAGCATGTTGAATTTTACCCCACTTCTGATGATTTTTCAATAGATTTACTTGCACATCTCATTACCCTACTTATGTGATTCCTCTCACAAATTCCCCAATCTATTATTGAACTAGCATGGCTTCTTCTGTTTGTTTAATTAGCCATCCGAGGAACCACTGAACAGTAGTTTGATCTCATCTCCTTCCTTAAATTTAATCATTCTTCTTCACTGCCATAATCACTGTACCTTTTTGATCACCCTTCCTCAACTTGTTAACGCTGTTTCCTCTCCTTTTTCTTATTTTATTCATGCAGTTTATGTATTTCCTTGTTTTTTAAGTTAATTTCTGCATAGATTAATTTTCCTAGAGATGTGTGTGTGCAATCATAGACTTGGTAAAAACAACAGCCGCAAAAGAAAATTAATCAGATAGTATATAAAGTGAGAGATGACTTTACATACTGTTCCTTTTGTCCCTGGATTTTCTAAAGTTAAAATTTTACATTCATTTGTAATTTATAACTTTCTTGTCCAGCATCTTTTTAATTGGTGCAGTCAAAAGATGCTCCATCACATATTATATGCCAGTTATCACTCCGAAATCAGTTGTTTCTTTTATCCTCCTGTTCTTCACAGGATTTTCAAAAGCTTAAGTCCTCATCTTCCTGACAGGATTTAGAAAAGGTTTTCAGCTTGTCTTTTTTTAAATTAACGGTGGTGTTCAGGTCAGCATGGCACTCCTTTCGCTATTCCACCCGGTAGGTGCTACCTCCCACCAACATATGTACCGGGTAACACTGGGATTTGAGCCCTGGTTTTCCATGATTTTATCCCAGTTTATTTACTGCTAGGCCACATCCTTGGTGCTAGAGAAGTTATCTGCTTTCTTTGAAATTTGCAGTGTTAGCTTCTATTTGTACTGCTCCTTAAAGTTACGCTTTCTCACACTGCACTTGTTTATCTACACTGCATACATTCATATTTTCTGATTGAATTTTTCATTGTTTCCTATTGCAGGAGTTTCTCCGATCAAGCAAGGCTCGAAGGCGTTATTGGACACGGAGTTATGCTGGCTGGAGACGTTTCACTGCTGCTCAACCTAGTACAGGTCATATAGCTCTATCATCTCTTGAGAAAGCAGGCCATATAAGTTTTATGATTACACAGAATGTGGACAGGTGGTTGGCTCGTCTTCTTATTTATCTTTGATTTTATGAGCCTTTTAACACTAACTTGTTACACTTCCTCTCAGGCTGCATCATCGGGCTGGCAGCAATCCACTTGAATTGCATGGGACTGTCTATATGGTTGCCTGTACAAATTGTGGTTTTACTCTACCTCGAGAACTGTTTCAAGATCAAGTGAAGGCTCATAATCCCAAGGTTATCTTTGTTCAATTATTCTATTAATAGTAATGTTCATATAAGCCACACATGGCATTGAAATCACTAACTAATTATTAATTTGAGTTATGTGAATTTGACTTCATGGAAGATGAGAGAGAAATTGGTTTCAACATGGACACTTAGGTTAATAGGTACAAGTCCTATAAGTCCTATAGGTACAAAAGCATACAGACGAGGTCCATGGGGCTTGAAGGGGAAAGTGTGAAATGAAGTGTGCGCCTCTTTGAAGTGGAGCGCACAGTTTATGGAACCAAACTTGTATGAATTTAGCAGTATAGTGATCATATGAAAATTGACATAACTAATTTCAGCATTCTATATAAAATGATGCAGATATAAATCCAAATCCCAAAGTTGAAATTCAAAATGCCGCTCACTTCTGGTTGAGGTCACTTTGTCCGTCATTGTTTGAAGTGCTCATCCATGAAGCAATATCCCCTTACTTTGCATATCTTTGCATATCTTCCTCGCTTTAAGTGACAAAGGGATGGCTTGTAATACCACTTCTTATACTTGTCTGGCAAAAAGAAAATGATGAATACTTGGGCAGATAGACTGTTGTTGATTTCATTCGCACAGTGACTTTTCCACTAATTGTTTCATGTATCAAGGCATGTTGGTGAATCTAGACCTGATTTAGTGCTCATTTTCTAAGCTTTCTTAGGAATTTCTATATGTGTTATTCATACTTCAATTGATTGGGCATAATCTATTCACTGTTTTAATCCGTTGGCATAAACTGAATTGGAGAAGTTATAGTATTGCAGTGGGCAGCAGCTATTGAAAGTTTGGACTATGATAGCCGATCAGACAAGAGCTTTGGAATGAAGCAAAGGCCTGATGGGGATATTGAGATTGATGAAAAATTCTGGAAGGAGGATTTCTACATTCCCGATTGTGAGAGGTGCCAAGGAGTTTTGAAACCTGATGTAAGTGTTTTTTTTATGTATAAACTTGGAGAAGCCTCTCTTTTTTCTTTCTTTATGTTTTTTTTCTACTGGAGCTTAAAATAGGTCTTGCAGGATTTTCAGGAAGAATGATTTTATAGTAAATGTTATATTGTGCAAAAATTGCATAAGATGAAACCCCCCCTTGTTATTACGAATATGTTGAAGAATATTCTGGAATTGGACAACAAGCCTTGCACCATGGTGAACAAGAATAGCCTATAGGTAGAGATTTCAAAATTCTGATAAGTGCCAATAATTATGCACACAATATCGTAGGAAAGAAGTTTGAATAAGAAGAGTTTTCGGATTCTTACATCGGAAAAATCTCAGAAAGAAGAAGTTAAGTAATTAGTCTGCTGGTTTTAAATGAAAATTATATGTATAGAAAGGAGATATCCTCGCAACCACCAAAAGTTGATTTGTGAAAACCTTTAGTTGTCACATTATACATCATCTACGGTGCTTCAGCTGCTGAACATCAGTGGATATACTTCATTTCTCCGTAAGTGAGATGAAAGTCCCAGAAACTCAATATAACTGGAGAGAGGTATTGTTTAGACAGAAGCCCAATGTTCAGTTAAGCAACTGCCTAAGGAATCGATGTACCATTGCTCCTTCCTCGGCAACCTCTGAACATCCTCTCTGTATTACAACTTTCTCGTAATATAACTAAATATTATAGTAACATTTAAAAGGTTATGTCCTGCATTGACAGTCAACTATGTAAAAACTTCCCTGCCAAACTTTATGGTTCAGCCAGTTTCAAGGCGTCATCTTTAAGGAAAAAAGCTGTTGGTATTTTCCCACTGTATGTTACAAATATGAGAGGAATGGCAGGAATCAGAAATCCAAATAGAGAGAGATTATTTGGCTGCCAGCACATCAGAGGCCTGTGAGGGGGAGACAAATACAAATGTTTGAGAGAGCAGAAGCACATCATCATTGTTTTCAGTTCTGACCAGACTATATATCTCAATGCAGATGCATAAGATGAATGTTAGATAATAAAAATTCCCCTGTTTTATGTCACGGTTCCTATTGGTTAATATAAACATACTACTGACTTCAAGATACTGTAGAACATACTTTTTTTTGTGATAAGGTTACTGTAGAACATACTTGAATAATCCCAGAAGCTACTTCAAGAGGTTATCTTGAACTATCAAAATAATTGATGTTAAGTTGTACCAATGTTAGTCCGGTTTTGAACATATATCAATTCTTGCTCCATGCGGATTATAGCTCTGTATGTTAGAAGGTAGGTTTGATCTTGCAGTTCACCCCTAGGAAACTTCAATCTCAATTGCGCTTTAGGATACCAGAATGCTATAAGTTCCTTGTTATTTTTAATAGTTTGTTTAAAATTTCTGCTACTTATTACGATATCTAGTCAATGGAGTAGTTAACTTCTAAAAGTGCTTTAAGAAAAGGAAGAAAAACGTCAGTCCACCTTTGCCTAGCAATTTTATATAATGGTTATTTTGATTAATTATTTGTCTGTTAAATTTATGGCTGTACTGGCAGTAGTATATTGGTATTGTCATTGATCTGGTACAATTGCAGGTTGTCTTCTTTGGGGATAATGTCCCTAAAGCTAGAGCGGATGCTGCCATGGAAGCTGCAAAGGGATGTGATGCCTTCCTTGTACTTGGTTCATCTTTGATGACCATGTCTGCTTTCCGGCTTATCAAGTAAGAAATGCATTGCTTCTGTCTTCCATTTTTTTTAAAGAAACTCTGATCTACTTGGAAAGTTTTACCTTGCTTGCTCATTTGGTTCTTCTATTAGTGCATCATTGATGAATTGATCTCAGAGCAAGCATAAGTTAATGCAGGATCTCAGGTTTCATCTGTGAGAGTGGTCCCTTTTGGTTTACCTTTTTTTTTCCTTTTGAAAAGAGTTTCTAATGGTTTAGGGAATGATAAGATTATCAGTCTGCATAAACTGTTGGATTTTCGACATCATAATTTCCTTCTTTCTATTACTTCTTTTCCTTTCCCCGCTTTTGGATAAATAAGCATCAGGACAATAAACATTAAATTGCTTTGCACAGAGCTGCGCATGAGGCAGGTGCTGCTACTGCAATTGTAAATATTGGTGCTACACGAGCTGACGCTCTTGTACCTGTGAAAATTAATGCTCGAGTTGGAGAGGTTAGTTTTTGTATAGTAAGAGAATAACAAGATGGGGAACTCGAACTTCCAAATACCATACTGTGGGAATTATACTAGTCTGATATACAAAATATAGTCTACATATTGCTAAAACAAAAGAAAAGCAGGCAAGTGAATTCCCTCGATATGGAATATTGGAAGTTCTAGTTTCCTCTTAGCCATCCTCTCATCTATTTGCAGTTTCTCTTGCTGCGATGTCACTGGAAATGTATCTTATACAATTATGGTGCAGATACTCCCAAGATTGCTCGATGTTGGATCCTTGAGTATCCCTGCTCTCTAGTTCCAGATTCAGAACGGTGTTATTAGCATCCAGATTCTTTTTCGTCAGTTGCTGCAACGGATTGTACACTTGGCTGGGACGTGGATGTTTGCTGCGTTTAGCGTGTCGCACAATCACTACCACCTTGATGTTGTTGTTACTCTTATAAATGAACTGCTCAAGTACCCTCACAACCTTTACATATAGATCTCTGTATTTCAACATTGTTCGACTATTTAGAAATGAATATTGCGCTTTTCTTATTAGTGAATTGAAGCTGAAAGTCAAGAGCACAAACGATATTGCTCGAATTAGCAAATCTTTAAAGGCTTCTGCTTGTATAGTTAGGATCTATATGAACCAAGTTGAATACCGATTTCTTTTCTAAGATCAACTCATAGATCTTTCGCCAAGCTTTGGAATATTGAAAACAATTTCTTTTAATCCAAAATTATGATTCCTGCTGAAGTAGTTTTCTGCTTTTGGGTAAAAAGCTACAGAGAAGAAAAACAAGAGAATTAATTTTTGCATGACGTAATTTTATTTACTAAACTACTATTCCTTTTGAAGATCAAAAGGAAATTTAACCATTAAATCATCGAGTCATCATCTCCTCCTTCACCATAATTTTTCTCCGTTATTCTAAATTTCATACTGTGGAATTGGCTAATCTTATGATGGTCTCTTGCACTTTTAAGGTTTCTGCTTCTATATGGACGAAGTCGAATGTCAAATTACCTTTTTTGTGTGTATTTTTTTATTATTTGGTAACCGACAGCCATATTATGGTGAAAATAGTGCGGGCTAACCAATTTTTGGACTGGTAATTGTAAAATAGTCGACGTTTGCAAAATCATTAAAAAATAACTATATTTTGCTGAAACACGGAAAGTTCCAGTGTAATATGCGGGAGTATGGAGCTCCTGCATATAAACTTCCAACATATTATGTTGGAACTCCATCACATGAAAAGTTCCTGCATAATTTGTTGGATTATGAAGCTCATGTGTATAAACTTCCAGCATATTATGTAGGAACTCCAATATATTATGAAATTCCAGCACATTATGCTGGAATCTCATATGTAAAAAATTCGAATACCAGCATGTTATGCTGCAATTTTTCCACGTGTTTTTGTTCAAATTTTATCTTTACATTAAAAAATACTCCCTCTGTTCCAGTTTATGTGAACCTATTTCCTTTTTAGTCCGTTCCGAAAAGAATTACTCATTT
Source organism: Nicotiana paniculata (assembly GCA_005239505.1). Lineage (NCBI taxonomy): Eukaryota > Viridiplantae > Streptophyta > Magnoliopsida > Solanales > Solanaceae > Nicotiana > Nicotiana paniculata. The sequence goes on from ML327038.1 coordinate 105,256, forward strand.
CTAAATTTGGTAACAATTTAGCTTAAACTTACAATTGTACCCTTAATGAGAAGCTTTTATAACCACACAAATACTCTAGGACCCTTTTTGGTTTGTTTAAGACCACATATTCTAAAAGTCTTCATTTTTATTAAACTCCGTGTCCAATCAAACATATTTACATAAATTGAAACGGAGGAAATATTAAATTTCGATTACTTCTGAAATGACGCTATTTTTCATTTACCAATTGTAAATCAGGCCATTTCTGATTTTGTTTTTCCCCTCATTATGATACCAGATTTCAAACTTGAAATATCTGATTTTATTTTTATAAACATATTACCCAAACCATTTTAGCCATAAGAAGCTTCGAGGGATGGGGTCCACAAAAATAATCTCACGGAGCACGTCATAATGTGGTCAACACTTCACATCATCTGAGCTGTCTTATGAAAATGGAAAAATTCACCAGTTTTTATTTTTTTAATTTTATTTTAAATTTCTTGCTTGGTGGCCTAAAGTGTTTTACTTTTAGTCAAAGGGCTATTAGCCTTTTGAATTCATTGTCCTTTGCCAGGTTTTAGCACCGCCTTTTCCTTTTTTAGATTTGACCAATTTCATTTAATTTTATTGGTTGTTAAATTTGCTTTTTAATTTCTGGGTTTCTTTTATCTGGTGCCTGCCTTTATTTAGAGAAAATCAATTCTCATGCTTCGGAAGTATAGACGTGTATTTACAGTTGGCAAGAGCTGTATAACAATTTAATATATTTTAAAAATATATTATATTTTTATAATGAGAAATAATTTAAAGTTTAACCTTTTTATTTTATCATTAGTGACATGAATATATAGCCAACCAAATGTCATAGCGTTTCTAAAATCACTAGTATCAAAGGTTTTTTACCTTGAACTTTATGCCTAATTAAATAACTTCACATAAATATGAAGAATTGTTGAGTTTGTGCACCGTGTGTTCTCTCAGAGTAACTAATATAGTTGTTGTCATGTAACCAGGAGGTCACGTGTTCGACCATGAAAACAACCTCTTGCAAAAATATAACTTAAAACTACGTAAAATAGACCTCTTGTGGTCCGATGCTTGTATATCGAGAGTTTTTTAAGCTATATATATTATCTGGCAAGAATGAAATTTGAGAGTATTTCAAGCTAAACAGAGATGTCCTGAAACACTCGTACGTTTGATAATTCAAGATGCAGTTTTAGAGGAAGTTTTGAAGCCAAAATTAGCTAGGAGGTTAAAAGTGTTAAACTTTTATCCTTAAAGTACGCGACAAGTCATCTTATGTTTTAAAACTTAATTCTGTGTTTCGAAGCCTCAAATACCTCAGTTTAGCTTTTCTCGATTTGCATACGCAGTCCAAATGTTCTTCCGGAAGGCTTATATGTTAAAAACTGGTAAAAATAAGAATTTTACTTTAAAAAATTATTTAAATTGACTTCGATCAATGTTTTGAGCAAACAGATAAAAGCTGCTTTGCCAGTCAAAGGGCTAAAGCATTGACGTGTATTTACAGTTGGCAAGAAGTTTTTTTTCTTTTGGGTAATAAGTTGGCCAGAGCTGTATAACAATTGTTACTACTAATATTTTTTTATTTTTAATATATTTTAAAAAATATTGTATTTTTATAATGACAAATAATTTTAAGTTTAACCTTTTTATTTATCATCAGTGACATATATATATATGTCATAGCTTTTCAAAAATTACTAGTTTTAAAGTTTTTTTTTTCTTAAACTTTATATTTAATCAAATAACTTCGCATAAAATAACACGCATAATGTGTGGAGTTTGTGACGAAACTGTTGATCATCTATTCTTCCCAATTCCCATGTGTGTTCTCTCAGTGACTATGTCCAAGTTCAGTTGTCTATAGCTTGTACATATTTTACAATTGGTAAATAAACTTTTTTAGTTACCACAAAAAAAAAAAAGAATAAAGTACAAAATGAACAAAAATAATAACAGATCACACTTAGGGGTCGTCTGGTATGAGGGACAAAAAAAACAATCTTACAATAAAAATTTAGTATCAGTATAACCTATATCCGCGAGAGGATGAAATAATAATCTCAGGGTAATTTATCTCATAATAAAGCAGTAAAATTGACAATCTCAGGATTAATACAACATACAAACAATCAATACAGAATAATTCCAAGGTAAACAGCTAATCCCATTCTATACTAATCAATGTATAACTTGTTTTCAAACCAAACGACCCTAGCTAAAGTTTTGACCCATGAGCAAACAAGTTTAATATTCTTTCTACTATCTCTGTTCACTTTTACTTGGCAGGTATACTAAAAATAGATTTTCATTTTTACTTGTTACTTTACGCATATCAAGAGAAGACAATTTTTTCCCCCTGTTATACCCACAGTATTTATTACTCATTTTAAATTATTTTCTCAAATTTAATAAAATATGCATTAATTAATAGGAGTATCATAGTAAATTATATATTTTATTTATTATTTTTTAAGGACTATGAAATGTTAAAATGTGTCAAGTAAAAGTAAACGGAAGAGTATATTGTTTGACTGTAATATTAAGGCGGGCAGCGCACGAGTGGTCTTGTTTTTCCTTTTTCAGATATAATAATGACCAAATTCATTTTATTTAATTGGCTGTTGAATTTGCTTTTTTTGGGTTGGGTATTTGGTGAGTGGCTTTAGTTTTATCTAGAGATGTCAATATTTGTTCTTTGGAAGTATTTGCTTGTATTCACATTTGGCAGGAGCTGTATAACAATTGTTACCTCCCTAGTCCCTTCGGGTCACAATAAATACACTAATTTTCTAGCCATCTAAATTTTATATAAAATAAGTGTCGTTTTAAAAGTCAAAAAGGTATTAATTATTTCTTATCAAATTACTTCTTTGCATTAGTAGATTAGGTTAATGTAGTCAAATAATACTCTTAATTGATTTTTTAATAATTGAGCCAAAAAATCTTTAAAATTTCTTATTGTGGACCGGAGAGGATGTTCTCTTTTGTTTAATTTTATCTGACACATTTTTCTTTTTTAATCCATTAATAAAGAATGAAATATTTTTATTCTAAAAAATTATTTTAAATTTATTAATTTTATATTATTATTAATGATATAATATTTTATATATATAGAAAAAATGTATTTCTATATTTTAGACAATTTTAAAAAACTCTTTTTTAAACTCTACGCCTCCTAATTAAATACATGACTGAACAACAATATATTTAAAGTAAATCTAAGGAGAGGAGTGTGTACATATATCTTATTTCTATATTGTAAAAAAAAATAATATATTTTCGATAGATCATATGCGCAAGAAAAATTATTACAATTAGTAGAAAGTCATGGCATGTTAAGAAGACGAGTACATTCATTATTAGTAAAAAGAAACTTAGTTAAAATTTTGACTCGTGAACAAGCAAGTTAATTAATTATTCTAAGAATATCCTTTTGACTGTATTGGTGGTGGGCGCAGCACACGAGTGGATCTCGTTTGTCATGTTCTCTTTCTTTATTATATTATTATTGTTATTACTCTTGTTTTAACAGCCGACCTTTTTCTTTCTCCTTTTTCACCTTTTAACAGCCGACTATTGAATCCCATCAAATGATTAGAAGTGACGGATTTAAAATTTAAAGTTTACGGTTCGATCTTTAAAGTTATAAGTTTTAAAAGTATTATATTTTTAAATTTATATTTATTATTTATTGTGAACTTTTATATTTATGATTTATTGTAGCTTTTGTTAAAAGTTTATATATGACTTTGTATTTTTACGTCAAAAGTATTTGGTTCAGATGAGATGAATTGATACTGCAATCCTCCATCCGTCCTTGTAAGTAATGGTAGAGCCATAATTTTCATTAATGATGTCAAAATATAAAAAATTATATTTACTAAAAAGTTAAGAGAGTTGACATGTAGTAAATATACATAAAATATAAAAATTTATTTAGCAATATAATATAATTTTTTGACAATCGACACTCTTTGGTTGAATGTGACTCCACCACTCCTTGTGGGTAGGATCTCTTCATCTTTAATTAAAGAGTTTAAGTTCGAGCCTATAAATTTTTGAAAAAAAAACTCCTTTTAAGTGGATCTAGAGCACATCAGAACACGTTAAATACTTATTAGATGTTTATAGTAAATAACATTAATATATTATGATTAATTGATTTAATAAAATAATAATACATATTAATCAAAGATGATTAAGTGATAGAATTATATACAAATACCTCATACTCATATGTATTTATTGATTTGATATAAATATATAAAAGGACAACAAATACTTGAAAGAGAAGAGGATACGTCCATAGAGGGTGACGAGAGCAGTGACAAAAACATAGTGTCACGTGGGGCAATATTCCACGTTACCTCTTCTTATTGGTCGGTACTCTTTATTCTGGTCTATGGCTGCGGTCAGCCCATAATCCAAAACCCCACAACCCCCACTAGACGACTCTTGCTCACCAAGCAACTTTCTGAAAAGTACTTCTATAGCCTGTTTAACTAAATTAACCGAGACATTTATAGTCTGTTTCGCCAAGTTTTTGGCAAAAGGAAAAAAGTGCTTTTGAGAAGAAGCAGAAATAGTTTTTGAAAAGTAAAAAAAAATTATTTTTTTTCAAAATCACTTTTTTGAGAAGCACTTAGAAGCAATTTTTAAAAGCTTGGCCAAACACTAATTACTGTTCAAATGTACTTTTCAAATTAATTAGCCAAAACACAAACTGATTATCACCGAAAGCACTTTTTTTAAAATTACTTTTGACAAAAATACTTTTTTTAAAAGTACTTTTGACAAAAATACTTTTTTTAAAAGTACTTTTGACAAAAATACTTCTCAAAATAAGTTGATTTTAGAAGCTTGGCCAAACAAACTATTAGTGGACGTTTGGACATAAGAAATGTAAAATTTCAAAAAAAAGGTGAAAAAAATTTTCAAGCGAAAATGGTATTTGAAAATTAGAGTTGTGTTTGCATATTAATATATTTTTGAATTGTTTTTGAAGTTTTATGAGTGACATGAGAGAAAATTTTGAAAAATAATTTTTTGGAGTTTTTCAAATATTCGAAATTTTTTAAAATTTATGTTCAAGTGAAAATTGAATTTTTTTTGGCCAAACACTAATTTCGAAAAAAATGAAAAATTTCCGAAAAAAATTGAATTTATTTTTATGTCCAAACGGACTCTTAGGTGCTGTTTGTTTATAGACTATTATTATTAATATTATTAATTTTAAAACATATTTGTCCATAAAAAATTATAAGTTTTTAGAGATTTTTTCGAAAACAAAATTTTCAATTTAACTTCAAATATTAATTTTTTTTAAAAAAATTATAATTTTATGTACACCTACTTAATTTGGAATATAGAAAGTCAAATATCTCATATTCCAAACCCAACAAGTCTTCTTTTTTAAATAAAAAAGCCATTTGATGTTCTTTAATCACAATAAATAATTTGGAATATAAAAGTCAAAGTATTTTCATGTTCAAACACCAAATAGTTCCTTTTTTATCATCTGATGTTAAAAATTTATTGATTGAATAAAATTTGAGTTCATCAGGTACAAAAAATTCTATTATTGAGGATTTTATTGTTCTAAATTACCAAAGAAGCTTACATCCAAATTCCAAAGGGCCTAAATATCCTATTAGCATTAGAATTACTGCAGAATAAAATATAACTGATGCACAGACTTGTTTCATTAATTCTAACGTAACTAAAATAACTTGTGAAAAAGCTAAGATATTTTAAAATATATTTTTACTTATAAAATAAGAAACAAATAAAAATTATCTGTCGACATGAATATGTCCCACTCTACAGCACGTTTTAGTTTTACTATTACACATACGACCAGTTTCAATCCACCACGTGCACTTTAGTCCTCTCTTTTTACCTATATATACAACTCACACCCACAAATACTCTACGGTCAAAGCAACTGAAACAAACAAAGCCATATACAGCAGTTCTCAAAAAGCAGAGAAGCAGAAAATTAAGAGAAAAAAAGGAAAGGGAAATCGAAGGAAAAGGAAATTAGAAGAGTGAAATTTTGAAGGAAATGATCAAAGGCGTACTCAGAAATCAGCAGCAATTGGAATTACCAGCGGGATTCAGATTCCATCCAACGGATGAGGAATTAGTTCAACATTATTTGTGCCGTAAATGCGCTGGGCAGCCTATCTCTGTTTCAATTATAGCTGAGATTGATCTTTACAAGTTTGATCCTTGGCAATTACCTGGTAATTTTGTCCTCTCATTTTTTTTTTTCATTCTTTCAAATTCTAGGTAAAAATAAAATAAAAATTGAACAGATTAATTGATTATTTGGGAAGTGGGTCAAATTTATGGTGAAAGTTGAGAGTGATTTTGTGATTAGAAAAGTTAGTTTGATGTTTTTTACTGCAATTATATTGTAAGTTAAGTGACAAACTGTATAATTTATCATTTTTTTTGGTAACCGGACCGGTTATCTCTTTTTCATGTTAAAGAATTTCTAGTGGTTGTGATTTGTGAATAAAATGAGTTTCTTTCAAAATTTGTTCTGCAATTTTAAGTGTTTTAAAGGAAAATCCAGTTTTTTGACCAAATTATGTTAGTAATAAAAAAAAAAAAAATTGACTATCGGTTCTTTATACAAATATCTTCCATATTAATTATTTACTTTTTTTAGCCAATATATATAAATTACACATTGATTATTCATAATTTTACCCATATTATACATATATATTTACCGACTATTTTAAGTTTAAGCAGCTGGGTGACCGACTATTTAGGTTAATTCTTTTTCGTTCCTAAATATTTGTGTTTGATAAATGCAGAAAGGGCTTTGCACGGCGAGAAGGAATGGTACTTTTTCTCGCCAAGAGATAGAAAATATCCGAACGGTTCACGGCCGAACAGAGCGGCCGGAACCGGTTACTGGAAGGCAACCGGAGCTGATAAGCCAGTGGGAAAGCCCAAGACTTTAGGGATAAAAAAGGCGTTAGTGTTTTATGCTGGAAAAGCACCTAGAGGAATAAAAACCAATTGGATAATGCATGAATATCGACTCGCTAATGTAGACCGGTCTGCTGGGAAGAGCAATAACTTGAGAGTAAGCGTTTTCACTTTCAAGATTTAAAATTTATAGGTGCGAATTTAAAATTTTATTATTATAGTCGAAATATTTTTATTTGTACTTATTTAGTGAACTTTTTGCAGCTTGATGATTGGGTATTGTGTCGAATATACAACAAGAAGGGCACACTTGAGAAGTATTACAATGTGGATAACAAGGAGCATTTGGGCTTCGAGGAAGTTGAGGAAGAAGAGGAAAAACCAAAAATTTTACCATTTTCACAAAGTAATGAGTTGATAGCACAACTAGCACCAACGCCGTTGCCACCGCGGCCACAATCGATGCCGGGGAGTGACTACTTTCACTTCGAAACGTCTGAGTCTATGACTCGAATGCATACAACAAACTCGAGCTCTGGGTCAGAGCATGTTTTGTCGTCGTGTGACAAGGAGGTCCAAAGTGCACCCAAATGGGACGACCTCAACAACGCCCTTGATTTCCAGCTAAATTATTTGGACAACTTCCAATATGACCCTTTCGAGCCCCAAATGCAGCAGCAAAATTGCAACATTGATCAGTTCAATTCTTTCCAAGACATGTTCGTGTACATGCAACCTTATTAATCCGGCGCAAATCAGAATTAGTCAAGCCACTGAATTCCAAATATCTCACTACTAATTGTATAATCATTGGATCTACTTGATTCACTGTTCTTGAGCCGATGGTTTATCAGAAACAGTCTCTCTTCCTTCATAAGGTAGGGATAAGGTCTGCATACACGTTACCCTTCTCATATCCCACGTGTGATCCACGACCCTAATCTTAGTTTTTTATCTTTATTCGTTGGTGTAGGTCATTTTTTTTGGGGGGGGGGGAGGGGGGGGGGGGGTGAAATATAGAAAATGCAAGTCAAATTCGGTGGGCTATAGCTCAAGTGAGCCTTGAGAAGCATAGCCAGAGGACTATAGAGAAGGCTTATTGTAGGTCCATGTAAAATAAATGAAAATTTGTTAATACCAAGTTATCATTCTTCAAATCCGGTGATTACGATTTCTGCACAGGTTTATCTCAGATTATGAAGGACTGTATGATTAAAAAACTAATTATATGCGAATATAACACATGTATTGTTATAAAGTGAACAATCAATACATGAAATTTTATGTATGAATTGCAATGCCAAACACATGAATTTTTTATGCATGTATTCAATATAAAAAAATTAAGTGCTATTATAATCATCGTACTTCAAATACTTTCAATTCACATAAATTGAATAAACTTTTAAAAGTTGTGATGTGATGGATAGAATCCTTAATCAGAAGTTTCGTATTTAAACTGAGAACAAAAAATATGAATAGACGAATCCAAATTAATTGAGACCAGAGAACATTACGAGAACTGAACAAAAAATCTATTACAAAAAACATAAATTAGAATAAAGAGTTATCACGCTGAATGGCCAAAACTAATACGTAAGTTTCGACCCATTCTACACATATATTTACTTTTTAATTAAGCTCTCTCCGTCTCAATTTAAGTGGAATTTTGAGAGTCAAATAAGTATTTTTTTTAGCGTAATTTTCTCATGTGCCTTCTTAATATTTTTAAGTTATTAATTATTATTAAGTTTTTAAATATGTAAATTTTATTTCGAAATATTTTTAAAATTCTATGTTCAAATATATGATCAAAGTTAAAAAGTTTAACTTTAAAACCAAAAAGAATATCACATAAATCTGGATAGATTTAGTAATAAAATAATGCACTTTGGCAATTGGTTCCTATTTTCCTGAGGAGACGATGTAATCTATCTCTGATTCTATATTCTCCCGAATATCTCGTAACATCGTTTTGTTCTTTTTCTTTGATCAGAAGCAGTAAAACTGATTTTCGATCGGAAGAAATAATCGCTTAGATCAGAATTGAGCTATGGACTCTGCTGATTGGCGCACTCAACTTCTACCCGATTCTCGTCAAAGGATTGTCAACAACATGTAATTTCTCTTTTCCTTTTCTTTTGTCCCTTGTTTTTCTTTTTATCAATGATTTTGGATTTCGACTTGAGTATTCGTTTGTATCTGTTTCTAAAAATGATCGTTTAGGCAGAAGTTTTGACAAGTCAACTCAGGAACTTGTTTTTTTTTCTTTTCTGGTTTCCATTTTGTGAAAACTCACTTGTCCAGGCGAATTGGAAGTGTATGCCATAGAATTTTCCAGTATTGGTTTGTTGTTGTTGTTGTTAGTAATCACTCAAGGAATTAGTTCGAGTGAAAAAACTACTTATTTTATGACGGTGGTGTCCATGCCAGGTTAGACTATTTCATGGGATGCCTGCTGCCTCCTAGCGGCACAAGTATCAAGGCTTAAGGAGATGAGAATAAATGACTAGTGTTTTTTACCTTCCGCTGGGATTTGAACATGAAAACTATGGTTCTCCTTCCACTTCATTGATCACTAAGCGGCACCCTTCGGTTTAACTATATAGTGGCGTATATTTTGTTTTGGATATGTCATAAATTCCTTATCTAAAAAGATATGTCAAAAATGACAGGTTGCATCAATTTATTAATTGGATGATAGCTGAATATAGGTGGATTTATGATTTGAACTTATGGGTTGGAAATTCTAGGATAGACTGCTACTCCACGTGCTAAAAATTGGGTTCGAAATTTTGTTCAAATTTGTGGATTTCCTAGCACATATATGGTTTGCGTCAAACCTACTGGGTTCATTCGAACCCATATCTCAATTATATCTCATCTTTAAAAGGCATTTATATAGATTATGCTCTTATGAACCCGTTAAGCTGAATTCTTGCTGATATGTGTGTGTAGAACCGAGACCTTAAAGAGGCAGCTTTCTGTCACTAGAGAAGAAGGAGTTCAGGAGCTCAAGAAAATTGCAGTTTGGTTTGAGGAAAAGATCTATACTGCTGCTACAAGTCAAGTATGCAGTCTAATCTTGCTTCTATTTGTTTAAATAATGCAATTGTTTCCCACCTGGTTGATGTAATTCTTGCTTGTATTAATGTGCATTTACATTTCAAGTCAGGCGAATCTAGAGTGCTGTTACTGGTTCCCAGTACCGGAAACCAGTAAACTTCAAATTCTGGATCCGCCTCTGTTTCAAGTCATTTTGACATGTTGTATGCATTTTTGAATTTTAACTCTTTATCTAATGTTGCAGCCAGATTATCTACAAAAGATATCTCTAAAGATGCTGACTATGGAGACAAAATCTCAAAATCCTATGACCAATTCGAGCAATGCTGCAAGTAGTGGTCAGAATGCCCATGACCCAGGTGAGGAATGAAAGTTCCTGTGCTGTATTTCACATTAACAAATCATTTGCCGACAGGATTACTTAGTTATGATGTTGGAAAAGTCTGCTCTCTATGGCTACAAAGTGTAGAGGAAAGTGTTCAGTCTCCCCTCTCTCGTCAATGTTCCTTTCTCACCACTGAAAATTCTCAGCTGTCGTCCGATTTCTGTACCTACCTTGACATTACAAGCCCCAACCTCTTCATCCCATCATTGACATCACCTTTGAAACATCATCTAAAGTTTATTTTTTTCTGATCATATTTATGCTGGAAGAAAAACTTTTATCTGCTTAAAGAAGAGTCAGATTTAGCTGTCTAACGAAGAAGCTTTTGAAATGAAATGCATATTTTGGGAGTGAAGGGACCGCTCAAGCTGGATATGCAGCCGGAGCTATGGACGCCGCTGATTGGCGGACTCAACTTCTACCTGATTCTCGTCAAAGCATTGTCAACAAGATGTAATTTTCTTTTTCTTTTCTTGCAACTTGTACTTTTTTTCTTTTGTCAAGGATTTTGAATTTCGACTTCAGGTTTCCTTTGTGTTTATCAGCTTCTGAGAATAACCATTTAGACAGAAATTTGACAAGTCTAATGGACAGCTGTTTTTCGGCTTTCCTTTAATGAAAACACACTTCTCTAAGCGAATTAAGTAATCCTATTATTGGGTGGATTAATTGGAAGTTGATGCCCTAGATATTTCCAATTCTGGTAATCACTCAAGGAACTAGTCCGAGTGGAAAACCTACTTTAACTCTTTGTTGCTTACATATGTCGAAATGACAAGTAGCAGCGCAAGTTAATTGGATAATAATACTAACTAATATTGTCACGAGAAAACAGGTCTTAGTCTTTCACCGCAGGGCGTAATGTCAAAACACTTTCATTGTTGAAAAACATCTTATCTAGATTCTAGATTGTGCTCTTATCAACCCGTTAAGCTGAAGTTTTGCTGATATGGCTGTATAGAACCGAGACCTTAAAGAGGCATCTTCCTGTCACTAGACAAGGAGGAGTTCAGGAGCTTATGAAAATTGCAGTGGGGCTTGAGGAAAAGATCTATACTGCTGCTACAAGTCAGGTATGCAGCCTAAACTTGTTTCTCTTTGTTTGAATAATGCAATTGTTTTCCATCTGGTTGACGTTATTCCTGCTTGTATTAATGTGCATTTACGTTTCAAGTTGACATGTTGTATGCATTTTTGAATTTAACTCTAATTTTTCTAATGTTGCAGCCAGATTATCTACGAAAAATATCTCTAAAGATGCTGACTATGGAGACAAACTCTCAAAATCCCATGACCAATTCGGCCAATGCTGCAAGTAGTGGTCAGAATGCCCATGACCTAGGTGAGCAATGAAAGTTCATGTGGTGTATTTCACATTAACAAATCATTTGTGTGACAGGACGCTTTGTATAAACCTAATGACTTAGTTATGATGTTGGAAAAGCTTGCTCTCTATGGCTACAAAGTGTACAGAAAAGTGTTCACTCTCCCCTCTCTCATAATGTTCCTTTCTCACCACTGAAAATTCTCAGTTGCCCTCCGACTTCCATACCTACCTTGACATTACAAGCCCCGCCCTCTGTCTCTCATCATTGACTTCACCTTTGAACATCATCTAAGTTTTTTTTCTTCTGATTGTCTTATGTTCTGAGGGGAAGAAAAACTTTTATCTGCTTAAGAAGTGCCAGATTTAGTTGTCTAACGAAGAAGCTTTTGAAATGAAATGCATATTTTGGGGAGTGAAGGTACTGCCCCAGCTGGAGCTGCAGCCGGAGCTATGGACGCCGTTGATTGGCGGACTCAACTTCTGCCTGATTCTCGTCAAAGGATTGTCAACAAGATGTAATTTTCTTTTTCTTTTCTTGCAGCTTGATCTTTTTTTCTTTTGTCAAGGATTTTGGATTTCAACTTTAGGGTGTTTAGCTTCTGAGAATGACCATTTAGGCAGAACTTTAACAAGTCTAATGGACAGCTGTTTTTCGGCTTTCCTTTAATGAAAACACACTTCTCTAAGCGAATTGAGTAATCCGATTATTGGGTGGGTTAATTGGAAGTTGATGCCCTAGATATTTCCAATTCTGGTGATCACTCAAGGAACTAGTCCGAGTGGAAAACCTACTTTAACTCTCTGTGCCTTACATTTTGTTCTAGATATGTCGAAATGACAGGTAGCAGCGCGAGTTAATTGGATAATAATACTGACTAATATTGTCGCAAGAAAACAGGTCTTAGGCTTTTCACCACAGGGTGTAATGTCAAAACATTTTCATCGTTAAAAAATGTTTTATCTAGATTCTGCTCCTATCAAGCTGTTAAGCTGATTTTTTGTTGATATGACTGTATAGAACCGAGACCTTAAAGAGGCATCTTCCTGTCACTGGAGAAGAAGGAGTTCAGGAGCTCAAGAAAATTGCAGTGAGGTTTGAGAAAAAGATCTATACTGCTGCTATAAGTCAGGTATCCAGTGTAAACCTGCTTCTATTTGTTTGAATAATGCAATTGTTTTCCACCTGGTTGACACTATTCCTGTTTGTATTGAAGTGCATTTACGTTTCAAGTCATTTTAACATGTTGTATGCATTTCTGAATTTAACTCAAATTTATCTTATATTGCAGCCAGATTATCTACGAAAAATATCTCTAAAGATGCTGACTATGGAGACAAAATCTCAACATCCTATGACCAATTCGACCAATGCTGCAAGTAGTGGTCAGAATGCCCTTGGACCAGGTGAATAATGAAAGTTCCTGTGCTATATTTCATATTAGCAAGACGCTTTCAATAACCTAATAACTTAGTTCTGCTGTTGAAAAGCTTGCTCTCTGCATCTACATAGTGTACAGTAAATTTAGATGCTTGAACCAATGTACTAGTCGTTTGCCGTTGGGAATCCTAATTTGGGGAAGAGACAATGATATATTAATGCAAATGAGATATATGTCCAAATAACCAGCCAAGTCAGCAGAAAATATAATATTTTAAGCCTTTTTCATCCCAGTTGGAGTTCCGTTAATGAGGATGGTATTTTGCATTTCCTGGCTAACAGCAGGCAAGATTGGTCCTAAATTGAAACAGAGGGTAAAATTGCACAATATCGAATAGTTCAGGGGGCAAATTTAACCCTTTCCCAGTTCTATTAATGTTTGAGCAAATAACATGCCCCTTATCTGTAATATTTTAGGTGACTACTCTTAGTAAGTACTGATTTGTGCTTTAGGTCAGAGTCCTAGCCCCTAAAAGTGTTGCTTATCTACGTTCTGACCATCCTTTTTTCTTTGTAATAGAAATCCCAAACGAAAAAGAACAAAAGAAAAGCAGATCATTTAAGAGACTCTATATATTGTTGTCTGTTTGTCTAATAATAAAAACTTAGTCAAAGTTCTCATTTGGGAATCAGTTTTCACAATGCAATGGTTTATGATTCTCGTATCTGTTAGTACTAGAATTGGATGCCCGTGCTAACAGTTTGATGTAGAATGTAATATTATTCATTTACACAGTATGCTAACTTTACCAGACAAAATACTATTTGAGTATCTACCAAATAGTGAATGTCAGAGTATGTATATATAGAATAGTTTTCCATCTTATTGACCCTTGTGATATGTCTATAGAAGAGTAAAGTGCTCCAAAAACTTTCTAAGCGAAGCAAGTATTTGATAAATTAGTTTTCACGAATACTTTAATATGATTAACCAACTCATAACATCAAATTCCAAATAAATTTGAATACAAGGTAAACAACCTTCAAAAAGATTAAGGGAAGCTTAAGAAACTCCCTTATAAAAGGAAAACAAAAACAAGAACCAAAGTTTGAAAGGCAAAAAATATTAGTCAGTTCTAATTTGTCTGAAGACAACAAAGCAAGTAAGATAAGTCAAACAATCCATAACTGATGAAGATCACCATCTGTCCTGAATCTTGTCCTGCAAGTCGACACATATGCAGTAATAAAACATTCGGCAATCTTAAGTATGAAAACTAAGCTTCAAACTATGGAAACATATCCAATCACTTTCCAAATAACATTTCTGCAGGAAAGAATGAGTAGAATACAAAGCAACTCCTATTGCGTACCTAAATCTTTTGTTCCCTCACTGGTACTTTTATTAACTTGTATCTTGATGCTATGATCAGCCGTATGAAATTCAAATTTTAAAAAGGATTAGAATAGATAGGATCTTTTCAGAGATAATTTAGGGATAATCCATCAATAGCTCCAATTACTAATTCATACAGGAAAAGACAAGAATCAATAGTTATCCTATGAATTCGAGTTTTTATTCCAAGAACACAAGGGCATGTTGCTGCAGCATTCTCTCTTGCTTCCTCAATAGATATAAGCTTTGAAATGGACCAAATTCAGGATTTTAATCCTAAATGGGTTTATCTCGTGAATGTCCTTGATTTCGAGCTAAATTATACAATGACGGTTTCCAAGATGACCCTTTTGGACCCCAAATGCAGCAGCAAAACTACAACATTGACCAGTTAAATCCTTTCCAAGACATGTTCGTATACATGCAGAAATCCTACCAAAATTGATTAAATCATTGGATCTAATTAATTATGATCCTTGACTTCTTATTCGTTCTTTGGCGTATGTCAATTTTTTAGGTCATGGGGGTAGAGGCGAGAAGTAAAGTGAACGATGGTTAGAAAATAGAAAAGTCAAGTCAAATATGGTGATATAGCTCAAATTAGCCTCGACAAGCATAGAGAGAGTACTATATAGAAGGCTTGTGATAGAAAATTTGTTAATCTCAAGTTATCATTCTCGAAATCACATTGATTACAACTATTTGGCACAATTTAAAAGGAAAATAATCAAAATTAGTGGATATGTTTTAGACACTAGTCTTTGAGTATGCACGTTGTATGATACAAGTACAAAAAATCTAAAAAATCACATAAATATTAAAGAAAATAGAATAAAAATTGAAAAAAAAAGGTGTAAGTTTCTGTAAATGATGAACGTTTATCCTATTTAGTTAAATGGATAACAATCTTTTGTCTCTCTAGTACAAGTATTTGCTTGTCATGAAGTTATATTTGTTGCTTAACTGCTATAGAGAATTGTATACTTCTGTTGAATGAACTATGAAGCAATTAGTAGAACGTTGCACACACAAATTTCTAAGTGATTTTTCGGCAAGTGGGGGCTTATTGGTTTTGGCTTACTGCATTTTTGGAAGGAACTGTAATTATATTACATAGTTTAAATAAGGACAGGATTTTGTATAAGGCAAAATCTCAAATTGATTTTAAAATCCGAAATATAAAGAAAGATTTAATAAGCAAGAATTTAGTTGATTTCAAATTTCTAAATATTAGGAGAATAATTCTTCATAAAAATATTAGGAAAATAATTAAATGACAATTTTTGTCCAATTTGAAATATATTTTTAAAAGGTAAAAGAGTTGATCAACATTTCGTGTTGGTGCTTCGTGCTTTTTCTTTCTATTAGTTTAAATATAGATTTTTTGATTGTTTATAATAGATTAGATATAGATTCTTGCCAGGAACGGGAAATTACTCGAGGAAGCATGAAGAGAAAGAGAGAAGACTCAGGAGATAATGTTGAAGAGCATAATGATCAAAAACTACCAGCATTTACATGTGAAATATGCACTGAAGTTGTTCCAATAACCCTGAAATTCAACAATTTTCATAGTTGCAATCATTCTTTTTGCTCAAAATGCATAGAGAGGCACGTCGAAGTGAAAATCCAGCTAAGGATTGCTGATATACAGTGCCCGTATGTAGCTTGCGGGAAACTTTTGGACCCTCTAGTATGTAGAACGATGATTCCCTTATCGATTTTCGAGGAGTGGTGTGACCTTCTCTGCAAGCAGGCTCATTTAGGATTCGAGAAATGTTACTGTCCTTATCAAGATTGTGGAGAACTCATTGTTAAAGAGTGTGGGGATGTTGTTGGAAAATCGGAGTGTCCTAACTGCAGAAGATTGATTTGCTTTCAGTGTGGGCTTCCATGGAATGTCTGTGAAGAAAATGGATGTTCAAAGGTGAATGATACTTTGTTCAAAGAACTTGTGGAGCAAAAGCAATGGACTAAATGTCCTAGCTGTAATATGTATGTCGAACGAATTGCAGGCTGCAATCATATGCAATGCAGGTTCTCTCTCTCTCTCTCATTACATATGGGTTTAACTTTTACACTTATATAAAGATTTTTTGCACTATATATCTGCCTTATTTTTCGAATTATTAATCTCACTTATTATGGGCAGTCACTTGTATTATCTTTTAGATAATCTGACAGTGGAAAAAACACTTACGTATCAGTTAAAAATTAAATTCATGCACATAATTGGTTTTCGTATGGTTGGCATGATGGTGAAATTACTCTATTATACACACATGTTTCTACCTGCATATGACCACGATCAGTGTTCCTGTTCGAAACAACTAATAAGGGAGAAGACACTTTTCACATCCCTTCTCACTTAGCTATCTAACATCTCAGCCACCTAGTTAGTTATATGTTCATATTAAATTGTATGCCCTGTAATGAATCTTCTTCTTCCACTGTTTCGTGGTAATTGAACGACCTCTTGTCGATGAAAAGTTGAGGCTGGCAGTTTAAGCTGTTGCTTCCCCAACAACCCCCCCCCCCCCCCCAAAAAAAATCCAAACCCAATTTTTTTTTTTACTTATATACATTGACAATGTAAATAATGTAATTTAGCGTCTTGTAATAGGTTTTATGTCTTATTTTTCAAATTATTAATTCTAGTTATTATGAACAACTACGTGCAAGTATCTTTTAGGTGATCTCATAGTGGGATAAATTTTTTTTACTGTCAATGTACAAAGTTAAACCCAGGAAAAGAGTCTCATATGCCTGTATATTTTCAGTTTCTTTCTTTAGTTATTCTCCTACAGTCTCGGGAGGGTAGAGTGTACGCAGACCTTACCCCTACCCGAAGGGGTAGAGAGGCTGTTTCGGGTAGACCCTCAGCTCAAAGACAATAGATCCGTGACAACAGAAACCAGCTAGTGCATAGATTATTGAAACGACATATTGACTGGATGAAACAACTTGAATCCTCATTAAGTTTTTAAGATTTCAGATGTGCAAATGAGTAACTCTCAGTAAATTTCTATTTGCAGATGCAATTTCAGTTTCTGCTACAAATGCGGGAAATGCCCTACTGCTCAAAGGCGCTGGTGCAGGTGCAAATAAGACAGAAGATCCTCATTTTGCACATGTTAGGTTCACCTTTTTATATGATGAAAGGTTGTACATATAATAAATTAAAATGGTTTGATTCATATGCACTGACATTGTTAAAAAAAGTTGCACTATCAATATGTTGCCTGCTATTTATCTGCTTTATATGTTTCATGTTACGGATCCACAAATCATATATATATATATATATATATATATATATATATATATATATATATATANGGCATACCTAAAAAATTTTAACCTTGTTTGGAAATACTTTTAGGAGTCGTTTGGTTCAGAGGGAGGGGATGGAATGATCATGGTATATATTTTGGTATTGCTTTATTCTATGGTTTGTATTTTGAATCTTGTATAGCTAATCTTGGTATAATTTAGTATACCAATTGGCAGAGGCGGATCCAGGATTTGAACTCTATGGGTTCAACGTTCAAAATTCTTAGCATTGAACCTATTATATTTTAAAAATTATATGTTCATATCTAGCAGTTTTTGTAGTTTTGGTGAATTTTTACTCACCAATGCATCCCTCCCTGCCAATTGGTGTTTTATTTTATACCTAGAATAATAATACACACCAAAAGATAAAATTACCCGTAATCGTTTCCTAAAATTCAACACCCTTAATTTTATGAAGTTTAAAAACTATCATATTTTGTATTTTACCTTATATGTTCCATCTTTCCGATAAAAAATAATTGTTGCATTACAATCCCACATTATAAGTCCATGTATTACAAACGACCCCTTAGTAATAATTACAGATTTGTTATTGTGTTTTCAGACTTGCTACGTTAGATTACAGAACTTTTATTGTCTGCTTTTGTCCGAACCTTCATTTCGTTAAGGAAAATATCATCCACTTTAATTAAATTAGAAGGAAAATAAACAAGTTGACTAAACCAGAAGCAAATTCCTTCTAAGAGACTGAAAAGCACGTATATGATATTTGGAGATGAATTATATCGGGGATAAAAAAAAATAAAAAAAAAAAGAGAATGAAGCTATCTATTAATTGCGTTGAGAAGGGATTTTTACTAATCAAACTTATTTACCTTCCCTAATCAAGTTTTAACTTAATTATATGAACGTATACAGTTTATCAATCATATACAACTTAGTATTATGGGTATCCTTTTATATTAGGAATTGAAGAGGGAATCAGTTATTTCCCCATTCATGCGCTCTCTCCCACTCTCTCACGTCTCTCCCTCTCTCTCCTTCACCTATGTTCTTTCCCCATTTTTTCTTTCTTCGTTTTTCTCTGGTTTTTATCCTCTCTTTTTTTAAGGAATTCATCAATAAATTTCAATTATCTAGTATAAATTTTTAACCTAATAATTTCATTTCATGGCTAAGCTTACAATATGTTTAAGTTGTGACAAAATTTTAATTACATGCCATAAAAGTGGCTACAGTTTAAATAACTAAAAAGTGTTACAAGAGACATTACATATTTTTAGCACAAACTGAAAAAAAACTTGTTGCGACCCTTTTCTCAACTAATTCCTCGAAAAGCGCGCGAAAACAGTTGGAAAAAATTCTTCTCTTTCCTTTTCTTCCTTATTTTCTGTTTTATTTATATCGCAAAATTCGTTTTTGATCTTTCCTTTTCTAGTTTCTCTGTTTCTCTATATACAATTATGCGATTTTGAGAATTGATTCCTCTTTTTCTGATTTTCGATAGGGAAAGAGGTATTAATTAGATCAGAAGTGAGATGGATGGGAATAATTGGAAGGCTCAGGCCCGGGCTCGGGCTCGGGCTCGAGGTGGTGGTGAAGGTACCGCCCTATCAGCATCTCTCGCCGACGGATTGAGAATTGTAGGTTTAATTGAAATTACGAAGCAACAATGAATTTGTACTGGAAATCATCTTAAAATTAGAAACAGGTTTTCAATACAATAGTTTCACTCTATCTAGGAATACAAGAAAATGATGAAATATTTAAAAAATACGTAATTGTTATTACATTGTATCTGTTAACAATCTGTATTGCTGTAAAATAAAACAATAATAATTTCTGGAAAAAAAAAATACAGAAATAGTAAGAAATCTCACTAGCGTGAGCTCTAGCGCGGGATTAGCGCGGCCGCGCTGGTGGAATATACCGGGGACAATGAGAAACCTGACTAGCGCGACCACTAGCGCGTGCTGAGCGCGGCGCGCTAGTCCATGCGTCCTTAGTTTTTTCTATGAAAAATAATATAAGAATAAATCGAGCCCACTGAATACACAGTGTGTCCGTAAGGAAATTATTCCCCTCAATTACCCGAGGTGTTGGAATATATCCTCCCAGGATAGAATGATTTAACTCACCGGAGTGTTGGTACCAAAAACGCCGGTGAACAGCGAACCACTCGAAAGCTGTAAAACACACTGGAATATTTTGTGGAGAAGAAGAAGAAGAAGATCAGAAAATTTAGTAAGTAAAAAGTCTGGGATTCAAGGTATATTTATAGCCAATTTAGTACTGTTTCTGAAAAGGTTTTGCAACCTTTCAGAACAACCATAGCTGTTGGAACAGGTGTGAATCCTTTCAGAACAGCTATAGCTGTTTTGAACAGATATGAATATTGCGAAAAATTTAAAAACGGATTTAAAATAATCCGGGAAAGAAAACGGGTCGGACCATACCGGACCGGGTCGTGGTCGCGGGTCATTTCGGATTCGAAATTAATTAAATTAATTAATTAAATAATTTGAAAAGAATTTTATCCAAAAATATTAATCAATCAATCTTTGACCAAATTCGAAGCCGAAGCCGAAGCCGAGCCGAGCGACGACGACAACGGCGCGAGGCTTGCCTTCTTCTCAACTC